>JAQZBX010019385.1:0-33822 GCA_029593785.1 Cabassous unicinctus
TTTTTTTTTATGATTTTTCACTCATATTACTTATTTATTTTCCTGGCTCTTGTATGGTTCCTCTGATACCTTTTAAATTATTATTATTATTATTCCTTTTCTCTTCCCTCTTTCCTTTTCTTTGGTCTTAATATTTTCTTCAAGGTAACACAGACAACTACAAAGGGTATAGAATAAGAGGAACCAAGATGAAACAGGAACTTTACCACACACACACACACACAATAAAACCCTAGAGTAGAAAGAGAAGCTAACTAACTGAATAAGTCCATCAATATAAAAAGATGCCTAGACACCAATAAAAAGTTACAGGTCATACTAAGAAAGAGGAAGGCATTCTCCAGTCTAACAAACAAGCCAAAAAGCAAGAGGAGATGCAGAATATGAACCAACTAATGAGAGATGTCAAAACAAATATCAAGAATCAACTTAATGAAGTTTAGGAAAAGATAAAGGATATTAATAAGACACTAGTGGAACATACTGAAGAAATTGTAACATATATAAAAAGATAATGGATTTGATGATGAAGGATGGCGCAATACAAGAAATAAAAAATATTCTGTTAGCACATAACAGCAGATTTGAACAGGAAAAGGAAAGAATCAGTGATGTTGAAGATAGTACAACTGAAATCAGACAGATAGTAGAACAGGTAGATAAGAAGTTAGAAAAAAATCCAGCAAGGACTCAGGAATTTGAATGACAACATGAAACACACAAACATATGCATTATAGACATCACAGAGAGAGAATAGAAAGAAAAGGGGGGAGAGGAATGTTGGAGGAAATAATAGCCTAATATTTCCCAACTCTTTTGAGGGACATGGACGTACATGTCCAGGAACGGCAGAACACCCCAAACAGTATAAATGTTAACAGGCCTACACCAAGGCATACACTTAACAAATTAACCAATGCTCTGGACAAAGAGAGAAAACTGAAAGCAGCAAGAGAAAAAAGATCTACCACATACAAGGGAAGCTCAATAAGATTAAGCACTGATTTCTCATCTGGAACCATGGAGCGAAAAGACTTTTGATATGACATAGTAAGGTCCCATACCTTATTATATCATACTGTCACCCAAGAATTATGTATCCAGCAAAGAAGGCATTCAAAAATGAAGAAGAGTTGCAAATATTCACAGATAAACAGAAAGTAGGAGAGAGATTGTTAACAAGAAACCTGCCCTTTAGAAATACTAATGGGACTTCTGCAGGTTAAAAGGAAGAAACAGGAGAGAGAGGGTTGGAGAAGAGTGTAGGAAAGAAGATTATTGGTAAGAATAACTAAAAATG
This sequence comes from Cabassous unicinctus, assembly GCA_029593785.1. NCBI lineage: Eukaryota > Metazoa > Chordata > Mammalia > Cingulata > Chlamyphoridae > Cabassous > Cabassous unicinctus. The sequence continues at coordinate 1,302 of JAQZBX010019385.1, forward strand.
ACAAAAAAGAGTAATAAAAATAATATATGACATTTAGAAACTTAAAGAAAATATGGCTAGTGTAAGTAATGCCTTAACAGTAATAACACTGAATGTTAATGGACTAAACTCTTCAATCAAGAGACTCAGATTGGTAGAATGGGTAAGGAAATATGACCCATCCATATGCTGTCTACAAGATACTCACCTTACATCCAGGGACAAAAGGAGGTTGCAAGTGATTGGTTGGAAAATGATTTTATATGCAAATAATAACCAAAAAGAGTGGGAGTAACTAAACTAATATTGGACAAAATAGACTTTAAGTGCAGAACTATTGTAAGAGACAAAGAAGGATGCTATATATTAATAAAAGGCATACTCTATCAAGACAAAAGAGAAATCATAAACAATTATGCACCTAACTAGGGCACCGCAAAATATATGAGGTAAAAATTGAAAAAACTAAGTGGAGAAATAGATGCATCTATAATTAAAGTAGGGAATTTTAATACATACAACATTATGGCCATTGGACAGAACATTTTGACAGAGGGTCAATAAATAAACAAAGACCTTAATTATATGTTAGAGGATCTAGACCAAATAGACATGTACAGAACATTACACCTAAATACAGCAGGATATACATTCTTCTCGAGTGCACATCGATCATTCTCTAGGAGAGACCACATGCTAGGCCACAGAACAGCTCTCAACAATTTCAGAAAGATTGAATTTATAGAAAGTAAATCCTCTGATCACAATGTAATTATGCTGGAAATAAGTAAGCAGCAGAGGACCAGATTAGACACAAAGATATGGAAGTGAAACAACACAACAGTTAAACAATCAGTGGGTCAAGGAAAAAACGTCAAAATAAATCACTAACTATCTTGAAACAAATTAAAATGACAACACAGTGTATCAAAACCTATAGGATGCAGCAAAAAAAGTGGTGTGGGGGAAATTTATAGCCATGAATACATATATTAAAAAAAGAAGAAAGAGCAAAAATCAAAGACCTAACTGCACATCTGGAGGAATTAGAGGAAGAACAACAAAGTAATTCCAAAGGAAGTAGAAAGAAGGAAATAACAAAGAGTAAAGGAGAACTAAATGAAATTGAAAATAAGAAAATATTAAAAAAAAATTTTTTAAATAAAAGTTGGTTCTTTGAGAAGAGTAAAATTGGTAAACCCTTAGCTAGAATAACACAGCAAAAAAAGAGGGGATGCAAATACATAATATAAGATAAGAGGAAGGGAATATCAAAACACTGATCCCTCAGAAATAAAGAATAAATTATAGGACACTTTGAAAAATTGTATGCCAACAAGATGGATAACTTAGATGAAATGGGCAAATTTCTAGAAATACACAAGCAGCCTACATTGAAGAAAGAAGAAATTGATGAACTCAACATATCAATCACAAGAAATGAGATTGAATTAGACATCAAAAACTTCTCAACTAAGAAGAGCTCAGAAACAGTTGGCTTCAGAGGTAAATTCTACCAATCATCCGAGAAAGAACTAACACCAATCATGCTTAAACTCTTCCAAAAATTAGAAGTGGAGGGAACATTGCCTAACTCATTTCATGATGCCAACATCACTCTAATACCAAATCCCTAAAAAGATACCACAAGAGAGTGAAACAACAGACAAATCTCTCTAACGAACCAAGATGCTAAAATCCTCAAGAAAATACTTGCCAATCATATTCAACAACACATCAAACGAATTATACACCATGACCAGGTGGATTTTATCCCTGGTATGCAATGATGATTCAACATAAGAAAATCAAACAATGTAATACACCAAATTAACAGATTGAAAGAAAAAAATATCACATGATCATGTCTATTGATGCAGAATCAGCATTTGACAAAATACTGCATACTTTCTTGATAAAAAAAAAAAAAAAAAAAAAAAAAAAAACTTGAAAAGATAGGCATAGAAGGAAAGTTCCTCAACATGATAAAGGGTATATATGACAAACCCACAGCTAATCTCATTTACAATGATAAAATACCAAAGGCTTTCCCTCTAAGATTTGGAACCAGATAAGAATACCCACTTTCACCACTCTTTTAAACATTGAGTTAGATGTGCTTGGGCACTTAGGGAAGAAAAAAATATAAAATACATCAAAATTGGAAAGGAAGAAATAAAATTTCGCTATTTGTAGATGACATGATCCTATACATATAAAGCCCTGAGAAACATACATCAAAGCTTCTGGAGCTGATATGTAAAGTGGCAGGATATAAGATCAACACGGAAAAATTGATACCATTTCTGTACACTAACAATAAGCAGTCTGAGGAGGAAATCATGAAAATAAATTCCATTTACAATAACAAGTAAAAGAATCAAATATTTAGGAATAAACTTGCTAAAGATTTAAAGGATGTTTACAAAGAAATCTACACAGCATTGTTAAAGAAAATCATAGAAGACCTAAATAAATGGAAGAATATTCCATGTTCATAAATTGGAAGACTAAACATCATTAAGAAGCCTGTCTTGGCCCAAATTGATTTACAGATTTAATACAGTCCCAATAAAAATTACAACAACATTTTTCACTGAATTGGAAAAGGTAACAATGAAATTTATTTGGAAGGACAAGTGTCCCTGAATAGCCAAAGACATATTGAATAAAAAAACAAAATTGGAGGAATCACAGTACCAGAATTTAAAACAGACTACAAAGCTATAATGGTCAAAATTGCATAGTATTGGCACAAGGATAGGACATACTGACCAATGGAACTGAATTGAGAGTTCTGATATAGATCCTTGCATAGATGGTCAAGTGATATTCAACAAGCAACCAAGCCCACTCAACTGTTACAGAATAGTCTCTTCATTAAATGGTACTTGGAAAGGTGGATATCCATATCCAAAAGAATGAGAGAAGACCACCATCTCACACCCTATTAACTCAAGATGGATTAAAGATCACAAAAATTAACTCAAGATGGATTAAAGATCTAAATATAAGAGGCAAGATCATAAAGCTAATGTCGGGAAGCCTTTAGGAGATCTTGTAGTAAGAAATGATTTTATATACTTTACACCCAAAGCACGAGCAATGATAGAAAAATAGATAAATGAGACCTCCTTAAAATTAAAACTTTTGTGCTTCAAAGGATTTGTCAAGAAAGTGAAAAGGCAGCCTACTCAATGGGAGAAAATATTTGGTAACCATCTATCCAATACGGGCTTAACATCCAGCATATATAAAGAAACCATACATCTCAAATATAAAATGACAAACAACCCATTTAAATAATGGGCATAGACACTTCTCCAAAGAAGAAATACAAATGGCTAAAAAGCACAGGAAAGGATGTTTACATCACTAGATATTAAGGAAATTCAAATCAAAACTACAATGAGATATCTTACACCTATTTGACTGGCAGTCATTAAATAAACAGAACTACAAGTGTTGGAGAGGATTTGGCATAAAGGGAACAGTTATCCACTACTTGTGGGAATGTAGAATGGTGCAGCAGTTGTGGAGGACAGTTTGACAGTTCCTCAGCAAGTTAACTATAGAACTGCCATAAGATAAAACAATCCCACTGCTGAGTATATTCCCAGAAGAATTGAAAGCAGGGACACGAACAGATATATACTCACCAATGTTCATATCAGCATTATTCACTATTGTCAAAAGCTGGAAGCAACCCAAATGTCCATCAAGATGATGGATAAGCAAATTGTGGAATATACATACAATGGAATATTACTCAGCTTTAAAAAAAATTCAGTATTAACACACAAGGTAATATAGATGTGTCTTGAAGACCTTATGTTGATTGAAGTATGCCAGTCACTGAAGGATAAATATTACATGACCTCACTTATATGAATTAAGAAAATTGAGCAGACTAACAGAGATAGGGTCTGGAAGCTAGGTAAACAGGAGGCAAAAGGGAATAGAGGGTGGTCAGCTGGTGTCCATATAGGCAATATATTTGAAAAGGGTGTTGTTGGGCAATATATGGGCATGGGAGTGGCACAGTGATGTGAGAGGGATTCTATGGTGCTGGTCTGTGAGGGGGAGTTGGGTGGGGTGGTTGGAATGGACTATCCATGGAACTGGGCGGATGGTTCGAAGAAGGAGCAGGTGAATTCTGGGGATGTGCAGCTTTGTGGTTAAAACTACAATGGTGGGAATGATTTTTTGGCAAATATGGCAGGGGAGGTTTACTGGTGTGGGATGTTGGTTGTTGGGGGATATGCAGGATAGAGTGCACCTGGGTCATGCCTGTATGGAATATGTAAGTGTTCATCTTATCATAGTGTATTATCTCAGGGGGTGGAGACACACACAATAAACAAGAAAATATTGAACTCCCATCCTAGGGAGTCCTATTATGTTCTCAATTAGAGGGACAAGAATACCTTGAGAACATAAACAGTGCCTAATAAAATAAAACAGACCAATGTGTCAAGCCCTCAATATTATTGCAAGTAACTATGAATCTTTTTCTTCAAAAATTGAAACTTAGTGGTTACCATAGGTTCTGAGAGGAGGGGAAGGGAAGAATAGAATAGATGAAACACAGGGCATTTTTAGGGCATTGGAATTGATCTGCATTGTCTTGCAATAACAGATACAGGCCATTTTAAATTTCATCAAAACCTAGAAAAGTGTATGGTGCAAACTGTAAACTATAATGTAAAAAATTGACCATGGTTAATAGCAATGCTTCAATATTTGTACATCAATTGCAACAAATGTATCATTTGCATGTAAATTCCTATTAAAAGTGGAGAGTGGAAAAAGGGGAGGGCGTTGGGTATAAGATAATACTCTATATTTTCTAAGTGACTTTTCTGCAACCTAAAGCTTCATTGAAGATAAAATGAAAAAAAAAATTAGACGCTGGGGGAATATATGAGTGAAATTGTCACTATACATACTAAACAACAGATCTTATTGTGATAAAAGACACAGTGTCAAAAATTTTAATTATTTCATTTATAGTTTCCCTACTTATGGCTTTACTGCACCTTTTATTTGAACATATAATTAGCAGTACACTTGTTAAATATATGTCCCAGAAACTTAAATCTTTGTTCTGTTCTTGTGCTTGTTGAGCCCTGAATGTCAGCAGAGTTGCAACACCTGCTCTCTGGTTCATTGGACTCACCCAGGACAACTAACAAGAAGATGATAATGGGCAACTCCCATCCCAAGGAACAGAGAATGTCTGCAACTCTAAACAAGATAGCTCAATTCATATGCTCCATGAGCTCTAAGCTCCCTTTCAGTTAGAAACAGAGTGGGCATCACCATCCCCAAATCCTCAAGACTGGGGAATGAACAATGGACTAAAGTAAACTAATTATTATTCTATTATAGAAATTATTTTTCTAACAATGGAAGAACTTTTATCATTGATGTGGAGTCACAGGCCACCAGAGGTTCTGAGGGGAGGGAGAGGGAAGAATAGGTGTAACATGGGGACATTTTTTGGACATTGGAATTGTCCTGCATGACATTGCAATGATGGATACAGGTCATTATACATTTTGTCATAACCTATAAACTTGTGCAGGACAAAGTATAAACTATAATGTAAACTTAATAGTCCAGAGTTAGTAGCAATGCTTCAGTACATGTTCATCAATTGTAGCCAAAGTATCACACTAAAGAAAGATGTTGTTAATGTGGGAAAGTGTGGGAGGGGAAGTGTTAGAGAAAAATGGCCCTCACTGGGATGCAGAGACTGATGATTGCAGGCAGGAAGTTTATTGGGAAGCTCTCCCAATGGAGGCGGTCTGAAGAATAGACTTCAGTCCACACATGGAAGGTGGTGGATATGGCTTTATACAGTATATCAATAGGTGGGGAAACCGAGTACAGCCTGGGACCAAATGGCCAGGGGGGAGTGGACCAGGAGGTCTTGGGATGTGGGAAGGGTTGGTGGTGCTTGGGCCTGGAGGGAGTCATGGCCCTTATCTGCTCCATTTTGTTTATTCTTGGGAGGTGGTGTGTTGCCCATAGACTATGGCTTGCTTAATCGGTTAGGTGGGGTATAAGAGCATACTATGAATAAATATATGCTAAAAATTAGATAACATAAATGAAATGGACAAATTCCTAGACATGCACAAACTACATACACTGACACAAAAAGAAATGAATATTCTACAAATACCTCTTGACCCCATAATGAAATAAAACAAAACAGGATTCTTGTTGTGTATACATACTGTTCAATTTATTAAGACAAGATAAAGTGACAATGAAAAAAAGATACTAGCATTAAGAGACTAGGAAATAAATAGTAATCTCAAATTGCTCCTAGTTTACCTAACTGGCAAAATAAATGTAAAACTATTATTGATTATATTTATGGATTATATCAAAATATAAGCAACTGTATAGTTAAGGGTTTCTTGCCCTCTATTGAAAAAGTTTCAAGACCACTTTTTTGGACCCTATTGCCATTATCCTAATTTGAACTGGGCTGTTTTCTTCCACAGGAAACTGAAACATCCACTTGATTTATAGCACTCTTATTTACCACTAGAAACATTAATTTTACATTTTTTATATTCTTTGTTGTTTTACATTACATTAAGTATGGGGTTGTAATTCTTGCATAGAACTCTACCTATATAGAAGTCAGATGTCAATGGGTACTTCCAATCACCTAGAAAAGAGGCAAGAACTAAAGTATTTAGTGCTTTATTTTAGTACTAGGATTTCATAACATATTTGAACTTGATATTTTACATTCTATTACATAAATATTTTGCAAATTTTCTGAAATATCCTCTTATGTGTGGAACAGCAAATGCAAATTTAAGTACAGTATGAATAAGGTTCATTTACTTTTTATACATAACAAGCATAATCAAGAGCATTGAAGTTTTTGAATTCAAAATTCTAATGTATTAATTATGTAGATGAATTAGTACACACATACCTGCACACACACATAGGGCCCAGAATGACATTGATAGACAACAGAGAGGCACTTACATTTTTATTTTTTTCAATTCCCTAGATGATCCTGATTTTCTATTTACTAAAAATAATTTTGAGGACTATTAATCAGGGTTCTCTAGGGAAGCAGAATCAACAGGTGATATATGTAAATAGCATGAGATTTTATAAGGGTCTTTCATGTGACCTTGAGGGTGCAAAAGTCCAGATTCTGCAGGTAGGCTGCAAACCAGGGGCTCGGATGAAAGTCCAATGAAGGTGCTTGAAGAGATTCTGGGAGACATTGGCTGTCCAAAGATGAGCTGGGAAATTCTCTCTGAATGCTGAAATCACTTCTCCTTTTAAGGCATTCAACTGATTGGATAAAGCATCACTCATTGCTGATGGCAATCTCCCAGATAGATGTAGATGTAATCAGCATCTATGTAGTACACTCACTGGTGACTAAAGTCCATAAATGTCCTTGTATTACAATTAGCCCAGTGCTTGCTTGATCAAACAACTGGGCACAATTACCTGACTGAGTTGACACATTAGCCTAACCATCACAGTACACCCCTTGTCAACTCAGCAACCATACACATTACCTTAAACCATACTTAGACTCTAAGTAAAAATAATAACAGAAATGCATATGTATATATATTTCTGCCTAACAATGCCCAACTCTCCTGCATGCACCCAGAAACACATTAATTCCCTACAGAATAGGGTGCAAGTCTTTGGGTAATATTCACTCTTAAACTTGACATCCTTAAATATTATGGCATGAAACTAATACAACTTGTCATATGATAAGGGAAAAGTTTGGGGAAGAAAACAAAGAAATTCATTGTGTATACATATGCAATCATACTCATACAAAACAAGGAAGAAAGATTCATGACTATTACAGTCCTTATTTCTGTAACTGGTCACATGGATGAAGTTCATATTTATCACTACATTCTTCCACTACCCATTGCATTTTCCCTTTATCCTCAGCAAGCACTTCAGCTGGCCATGGATCTTTGCCTGGTGGGTGACCCAAACTTTAATTCCTGAAGATTCTGGGCCATTGTTAGTCCTGTTTGGATTGAGTTGTTGCAATTTTCCATTGACTTTAATCACAGGGCATGGCAGTACCAGGAGGCACCCTGGAGGATCTTCTGTATTCTAAGAAAACTATTCTTTACTCTGATTATGTAATTGCAGTCCTGTTTCCCCTTGATAGTATCAATCACCCCAGCCACTACAGTAATTCCCTTCTTTGCCTGTTGATTCAGAGGTAAGAGGAGCATAAAGTGGCCAGGTGACAGTCTTAACTTCCAGAGCAATGGAATCATTGTTGTGTTCCCTGGTGGCAGCACTCTTCCTTTTGGGTCTAAGACCTGTAGACCAGCAGAGCTTAGGGTTGCAGGGACAGGAAACAAAAATTTTCCTAGAGAGTCACTAGGGGTAATAATGAGTGGTGCAACTCACATTTCCACCCCTTGATCCTGGACCCATGAATCCTGGTTATGGGAGAAATAGCACCACAGATTGGACAATGATTTAGAGCATATAAAGCTTCCTGGAGAACATTGCTCCAGCCCTGCAGAGTATTGTCACATAGTTGTTGCTGTAATTGAGTCTTCAAAGGCCATTCCACCATTCTATCAATCCAGCTGCTTCAGGGTGATGGGGAACATGGTAAGACTAGTGAATTCCATGGGCATGTGCCCATTCCCACACATCATCTGCTGTGAAATGGGGTTCTTGATCAGAAGCAAGGCTGTGTGGAATGCCATGATGGTAGATAAGACATTTGGTAAGTCCACAGATGGTAGTTTTGAAAGAAGTTGTGCAAGAAATGCAAACCCATTTGTGGTATAGGTATCCTATTCCATTTAAAACAAATCACTGCCCCTTCCATGATGGAAGTGTCCAATGTAGTCAACTTTGGAAGTGGTCCAATGTTGGACTTTGGCTGGTACCCACATCAAGTCTGAAAGGAGGTCCAGACTCTCTGGGGCTAGCAGGCTGGTCACCTTGGGGAATGGTGTCATATCCAGGGCTGAGTATGGGTCTCTGTTGCTGGCAGATTGGGCACTCAGCAGTGGCTGTAGCCAAGTCAGCCTTGGTGAGGGGAAGTCCATGTTGCTGAGCCCATGCATAGCCTCCATCCCTACTTCCATGTTGACTGGGGATGTGGTGGGAATCATCACCCCTGCATCCTTCAGATCCTTGATGGTGGCACTAATCTCTGCAATCCCTCCAGGAATCCTGTATTTCTTTTCATTTACTATTTTGCTAGGCAGAGGCAGTTCTAGTGGCTTCCACTTGGCCTTTCCAACCATAATAGCCCTCACTCCACAAGTCATGGATCCACTGTGGGAATTCAGCCAATTACTGAGTAGGTCTATTCCAATTATCCATTCTGGAACTGGGGAAATAACCACAGAATGGGTCTGAGGACCCACTGTACCCACTGCGAGATGGACCTGAGCTAAAACTCCACCAAGCACCTGACCTTCATAAACCCCTGCTCTGACTGGTGGACCACAGTGACGTTTTGGGTTTCCTGGAATTAATGTCACTTCTGAGCCAGTGTCTAATAATCCCTGAAATGTCTGAACATTTCCCTTTCTACAATGCACAGTTACTCTCATAAAAGGCCGTAGGTCTCCTTGGGGAAAGGTGGGAGGAAGATTAACAGTATAAATTTTTGGTAGTTTAACTGGATTCTTCCCCAAAGGGACCTGGCCTTCTCCTCATTCAAGGGACCCTGGGTCTGTAAACTGTCTAGAGACTGGGAATTGAGTAAGAGGCCATGATTCTCTGCATCTGTAATTTGAGTTAGGGTTTTATTCACTTGACCTAGAACTCTTCTGCTTATACAGATCCAGAAGAAATTTAGTAGACTGCCCATCCATTTCACTTATAGGTACCCCATGATCTATTAGGCAATGCCATAACTCTGTGCAACTCAGACTATTTTGAGTGCAGCTTTTAATCTGCCTTTCATTGGGGTAGCCAGGCCCACTTTGTCTTTGGTGATTAACTGCTGATACTTGACCTTTACTGGCCCCAGATCTGATTGTTCTCATAATGTTCAATGATTCTAATTCCATTACAGCCATCCGTACAGTAGTATCTGGACACAGAGAAGAGTAATCACAGAGCTCTTCAGGGAAGTTGGAGTTAGTCTTACAAACGTATTCTTCACAGTCCTGGTTAAAGGTGTGTCATCTGGACATTCTTGGGGTGGGTGGGCAGGTCTTAAATGGTAAATCTATTCTACCATTCCAATGTCTCTTAGCCTTTGAATTCTCTCTTCTACTGTATACCAGAGCAAATCGGGCATCTCAACCTCAGGCATGCTAGGCCATCTTTTGGTCCATGTTTCAGTCAGTCATCCGAACAAACAGTTAGAGCCCTTTCTAACCCCATGAACTACAGCACTGAATACAGAATTTCTGTTTATTGGGCCCATATCAAAAAATTCAGCATGATCCAACTTTATATTCCTTCCAACATTATCCTTAGTATCCATTCCCACACATATTCAACTGATATCTGTCTATATAAGTTGGAATACTCATGCAGTTCTTTAAGAGTATAGCATACTTTCTCATGGATCACAATTTGTATTTCACCTTTGGGGGCTTGTTGTGATTTTAGTCTAGTAACAGATCTCAAAGAGAAGAGGGGTGGTGGGGATGAGTAAAGAGAAGGATTAGAAAGGCCTTGCAAGCTACAGACCTTAGGGCATTCCTTTGCATTTTCATATAGTAAATCAGGATTAATCTCTTCAGGCAGGTTTTGGAAGGCAGATTCCTCAGGGCAGGGTAGAGAATGCTGGACTTTGGCTGGTACCTACCTCAAGTCTAAAAGGAGGTCCAGACTCTCTGGGGCAGGCTGGAGGATGGGTGAAACAATGTTGACAAGGTGTGGTCTCCACAGGGCAGGCCATTGCAGAATTATCTGGAAAAGTCTCAGCAGAATTTAGGGTTCCAATACCTCCACAAATATTATCATCACCCTGTATGTCTTTCTCTCAATCCTCTGGGTTCCACTCATTTCCAATCAATGGCTTCACTTTAACTGCAGAAACCCTGCAGGGTTGAGATTTTAATTCCTTTGTAACTCTGCTACTCATACAATGAGAGTTTGAGTTTGGTTCTCAGATATCACAAGGCTGTGGCTGCAAGAGACAAGATTTTCTTTCAGAGCCCACATAGAAACTTTCACATCATTCATGCAGCCTTTACATTTCAAATTTTAAGGCTTTAACTCATCTCTTTCTTTGTAACTGTATGCAGAGTATCTAGGAGGAGCCAGCCAACATCATTATACCTTTTGACTCCACAAAATTCTGTTAAGGTGTTGAAAACACTCTCACCCAGATCCTTGCTTCTTATAAGCATGGAAGTAAGGGAATACAGTGATGATATTTTGTGTACCTCCATTGCCAACTCATACCATGGACTGTTAGTGGCCTCTTCATTATTGGAAAGGGAGTCCTTAGTACTACCCTTGAGTCCAATTAGAGTAGAGGCCAATTGCAAAACTCCCAGAACCACCTCAGACATCCCATGTTTAAGATTCTGTTCCTCAAGAAACACTCTAGGTAACAAGCTGTATTGTCAGGGTTCTCTAGTGAAACAGAATCAATAGGAGATATTTGTAAATAGTATGAGATTTTATGAGTCTATCATGGGACCATGGGGATGCACAAATCCAGGTTCCGCAGGCAGGCTGCAAACCAGGAGCTCCAATGAAAGTCCAATGAAGGTCCTTGATGAGTTTCTGGCAAACATTAGCTGTCCAAAGATGAACTGGGAAATTCTCTCTGAATGCTGAAATCACTTGCTCCTTTAAGGCATTCAACTGATTGGATAAGGCATCACTCATTGCTGATGGCAATCTCCCTGGTTGATGCAGATGTAATAAGCCATCTCTGCAGTAAACTCACTAGTGACTAAAGTCCATAAATGTTCTTGTATTACAATTAGCCCAGTGTTTGCTTGACCAAACAACTAGGCACAATTACCTGGACAAGTTGGCCCATTAGCCTAAACATCACAAGGGCCTATATGTTGGGGTGTATCACAACTAATATAAAAATGACATGAACTAGAAGAAATAACATCAGGGAAGGCAAAGCTAAGATAAGGGATGAAGTATGGTTTCATGTTGAAGGGGGTCTGACATGTTTCAGAGAAAGTTTAAGCTGGGCCTCCATGATAAAGTGACATTGGAGGCAAAATCTGAAAGAAGTGATGCAATATGACATTAAGAATTCCTGCAATATTTTGATGATGTTCTTGCATAATTTGTAACAAATATTCCACAGCAATGCAAGGTGTTGATGATGGGGTGCTTTATGCAAATTCTGCACACATTATACATGGTTGTTTTGTAAGATCACAATTTCTCTAACAAAAAAATTAAAATAAAATGTGAACAGACAGTAAAGATTACTAGACATTTGAGCTAACCCTCCATTAGAAGGAAAGAAAGAGTAAACAAATCCTGAAAAAAAAAAAACGACTGAAATTGAGACAAAGCAGGCAAAATTAAAAATGAGTAGGGCAGACACACTGAAAGGAAAGTTTCAAATAAAAATGGAAGTTCTGGAGAATATAGGTCTTAGAAAGTACAGTAGCAGCAACATATAAGGTTTTAAGTGCAGAGAACCACTTAGGAAAGCAAGACCTGTATAGCTACGGGATTCAAGGTACTTGATGTAGAAAGAGCACATGAATCAGGCATAATTCTGGGAGTGAAAGTAGCTCAAAATAAGATAACATTTAAAGGCCATTATAAAACTCTAAGTGTGATTCCAGACCATGAAACAGGAAAAATTACTTTGAGCAATTCCTAAATTACATCTATACCTCCTTCTGTAGTCAAAATGCCTATCATATATAAACATGGCAGAATAAATAAATACAATTAAACTCCATATAAAGGTATTTAATATGCAAAATGATAAAAAGAACAAAGAATATTCCCAAAGTTATGAACATCAGAGCATAAAATAAAGCTTTATAGCAAGCAAATAAATACATTAATATACTAACATACTATATAAAAAAATGAAACAGGACATTAAAGCTTCATGAACACCATATATATCTGAAAAGAGATGGATAAACATCTGAAGGATGTTAAAATATGATTCATAGAACTCAGAAATTAACTAAAAATTGAAAAAAAGGAACAAATGGAAAATTTAGTTAAATATAAGAGTAACTCATCATATAAAGCACAGTTAAGAAAAGAAAAACATAAAGGAGAGATATGAAGAAAAATCAATTTGAAATAAGAAAATTAATAATTTGAGAGAAGATGACAGGCTTAAAAATTACTAAACTATAGTTTTCTAAATGCAAAAAAACTTGACTCATAAATATAAAATTATTATAAGGCAAAAATGTATTCACTATTTCATTACTACAAGAATCAGTAAGATGTTAAGACTGGGTCAACGAGTGTTTAAGTAGCAGAGGTTTATAGAATTTATTAGAAAAGGTGTAACTGAACAGTTTTCTTTCCTTTTTCAGTTTATTGTAGATAATATGCATAAAAGCAAGTCCAGATATCATGAGTGTGAAGCTTAAGAATTTTCAGGACCTGAAAATAAACAGGAGGAAACAGAAAATTGCCAATACTACAGAATACTCCAGCCCACTCTTTTCTGGTCACAATCTTCCCTATAAAGGTAATGCCTATTTTGAAGCAAAGATTAATTTATGTAGACAGTAGTTGTAAAGCTATGGTTATTTTAATATATATGCATAAAAATCTACCATTTCCATGTGTCAGTTATAGGAACTTGATAAACATGTACAATTTTGTAACCACAATCAAATTATAGAACATTTCCACCACCCTCAAAAGTCCCCTCAACCACTATGAAGTCAATCATGTCCATATACCTCCAATTCTGGGAACTAGCATGTGATATAACTGGAATCACAATGTACGCAACTTTCTGAATTTGACTTCTTCCACTTAGGATAATGTATTTGAGATCCATCTGTATAGTTGAATAAATCAGTAGTTTTCCCCCTCTTATTTAATGGCTCTTTGTAGTCTTTATACACATGTACTATAATTATCTTGTCCATTTTCTTGTGGATGGACATGTGGATTATTTCCAATTATGGAATATAAACAATGTCATACAGTTCTTCATATGAACATGTATTTTCATTTCTTTGCATAAATAAAAAAGTGTAAGATGAGTGGGTCATAAGGTAAGTGGTTTCAATTCCTAAGAAACTGTCAGAATTTTTCTAGAATAGCTGCATCAGTTTGTGTTCCTTCCAGGAATGTTTGAGAGTTTCAATAGCCCTGCATACTTGTAAGTGCTTTGCATTATCAGTTATTATTACACGTTTCTGTTCTAGGTATCTTAATCTGTGTCTGAGAGCACAGTGTGGTATTAAATTGTACTTCCCTATTGATGAATGGTAATGAGCTCTTTTCCTGGGCTCAGTTGCCATCTTGTTTGCCTTTTCTTTAATCTTCATATTATTGAGTCTTGGGAGTTATTTTTAATATTATGAATACATGTTCTTTGTCAATAGCTGTTTAGCAAATATTTTCTCCAATTCTGTGACTTGTTTGCTCATTCCCTCATAGTTTTTCACAGAGCAGATTTTAATATGTTGGACTACAATGTACCTAGTTTTCTCTGATGGCTAATATTATTTGTATCTTATCTAAAAAATGGTACTAGAACATGGTCACACAGACGTTCTCCTATATTTACTTGAGAATTTTTATGGTATTAGGTTTCACATTAATGTCTAAGTTCTATTTTGGAGACATTTATTTATGGAGCAAATGATGCATTAATGTATCCTTTTTTTGGCAAAAAACTATTCAATTTTTTCAGACCATTTTTTAAAAATACTATATGTCCGTTATGGATATTCCTTGAAGTCTTTGTGAAAGATCAATTGGCAATATGTGTGTGAATCTATTTTTAAACTCTCTAATTGGTTACACTGATCTAGGTATTTATCTTTTCACCATTACCACATTCTGTTGATTATTTAGCCTGATGACAAGTCCTGAAATCAGCTTATAAGGGTCTTCCAACTTTATTTTTATTTTTCAAATTTGTGTTGACTAACTTAGTTCTTTGTTTTTTTTTCTAAAGTATAAAATCACCTTCTAAATTTCTGGAAAAATAATAAGTTTTAATTGGAGCTCCCTTGAAACTAAAGATCAATTTTGGATTGTATTTTTTAATAGATTTCTCCCAATTAGGTTGCCTAGCAATATGGTATTTCTTTATATGCTTTTTCATTTTATTTGTGATTCCATAGTCAATATTCCATATATATGTTAGAATGTAAGGGTTTGGGATCTAATAGCCATGTATTATTCAAAAATTTTACAAGAGTTCCTTATTAACATGGCAAAGTACTAGTCTGAATAATAATATTCTAATGTTTTACCACACAGAATATTACAGTTATCTGTCTGCTTCCACATATTCTGTTAATACTTTTTATCTATAAATTTACAATATTCATACCTTATCTAGTCTGTGAAATTCTCAATAAGCGTGAACTTTCTCATACCACTTAAAAGTGTAGCACTTGACAATTTAAACAAGAGCCTACTCATATTTATAAAAGAATTATGAATTCTGTCATGATATATTTTATATTATTTAATTGCAAACATGATTATTGGAATTTTAAGAAAATTAAACAAGTTTTATTCCAATGAAGAAAAAACTGGATTTCAGGGTTTTAAGTTATTAACTTAATGACACATAGCTAATAAGTATCAGAGCTAAATCTATGTAACTATGATTAGATTTCTTCTCCAATCCTATGCTATATGATTTTCAATGAGAGTTCTTTTTCTACCAGAGACAAAAATGCATTCAATGTAATCATTTTTATCATATAGCTTATTGTTCCAGAAACATTCGCTTGTTTACAACTGGAAAAAAATCATCTTGTAGATCTTCTGCCCCGAAAAAGAAGGTGTTTTCTCCATGGGGCATCCCTTGTGGACTTGAAGAAGAGCTTGATAAACTGATACAAGAATCCAAATGCATCATATTCCTAGAGTTTCTTAATTAAGTGAGCAGTTCAGTTCCACAGGTAAAAACAATGGATTTTCATCATTAATACAATATTTTAGAAACTAAAAGGTTGAATCTCAAACTATAGTTCATACTTTAATATTTAATTAGAGATTGGTTGTTCTATTAGAGTTGTATTAATAATTGAACTGTATGCCTTCCACAGAAAATCAGGGAAAATAGGAAGGGCTCCCAACATATTTAGTTCAATAGATGTAAATTTGTTATTTGCTCTAATAAAAATAATAATCAGAAATAGGGACACTAGGAATAAAGGACTACATTTTTATATTAGTAATTTTTTAAATGGAGGGATTAACTTTCCACTGTCCATTTGATATATGCAAAAATAATTATTTTTCTGACAGAGGAACATAAATATGTTTAAGACTATTTTACTATTTGGTTAATTTATTTTGAGATAATGGTAGTTTTTGCTTATTTTAATTTTATTGTCTATTTTATCTTGATGGTTTTAAAAAAGAATTTCAGTAGGTAAATGTATTATTCTGTGTTGTTTCTTGGTGATAAATTTCCAAAATATTGGCAGGTTACAATAAGATAGCAATATGGTCGAGTGGAAATACCTTAGACTCTGGAGTTAAGAAATCTTGACTTGAATCCTGGTTCTGCTATTAACTGTCTATAATTGTCGATTTTTGTTCTAGAATTTTCATAGGTTCAAATGAGCATTTTTTGGTAACCATATATTAATGAAACCATTAACTTTGTCTATTAAAAAGTTTTTCACTTAGCACTGGGAAATTAAAGGCCTGTTCCTTACTTCTCATTGCAGTCATTTTAAGCTGATTTGCTCCTTCTCTTCTTGACATATGAACATCTCAATATGACAAAACCTTAGTGTATTTCATGTGACAGAGATAAATTATTGAGGGTCACTGAATACAGCAGAGCCTAATTAATGGCAAATGCTTTACTCCTTTAAAGCTAGGAATAGGGAAGCAGGTGTGGCTCAATGGATAGAGCTCCCATTTACCATATGGGAGGCCCTGGGTTCCCTTCCCGGGGCCTCCTTGTGAGGGCAGGCCAGCCGGCCGGCGCTGCGCAGTAGGCTGATGCAGCAAGAACTCACAGCAGGAAGCGGGTGTGGTTCAATCGATAGAGCCCCCGTTTACCATGCGGGAGGCCCCGGGTTCGCTTCCCGGGACCTCCTTGTGAGAGCAGGCCGGCTGCGCGGCGTGGTGGGCTGATGCAGCAGGACCTCACAGCAAGGGGGAGATAAGCAGACACGGAAGAAACACACAGCGAATGGACACAGTAAAACACAAGCAGCAAGGGGGGGATAAATAAATAAATAAATCTTAAAAAAAAAAATAAAGCTAGGAATATACAACTGACAATTAATTAAGAATAGGTTAAACTCTTTGATCTTTGACATGCTAAAGAAAAAAAAAATGTTACCATCAGGAAATCTCACTCTAAATCTAGTGGATCTTGAATTTGCAAGTTGTTGTACAACTAAAGTTTTCAGTGCATATAGAGATGCCACTTTAACATTTTGTTTTGTTTTGTTTTGCTTTTTTTTTGTCATGCACTATTCTCTCTTCATACTCCACTAAGTGAGAGACATTCTGAATGCCAGGAGAAAAATAACGGAAATCAAACTCTTCTTTGTGGCAAATATTGTGATTTAATTCTTTCAGCAATAGCTTTTGCAAACAATTTTAATTGAGATCATTGGGTGATATTTAATTCATAATTATTTTAGAGTCTATGTAAACAAGTATAAAACATTAATGAAATGGCCATGATGTCTTCTTGAGAGAAATATGTCTCAAAAATCCAGCCAAGGACCTTGCAGGGATTGTGAACATATGAACAGAGAAAAGGCATATATTGTCATTAAGTTAAAATTTGAACAAAAATAATAGTGATACAAGAAGTTGCAAAGGATGAAAACTGGTAATTTAAAACTATTTATTTAAAGAAACACAAAAAGATATTGTTACATCTACTTTCAGACTACCTTCTGCTGCTATGGTAATCACTGTTCCTGAAGGAGAACTGGAATGGAATTCTTACCAGGGGAAACCATTTGGTGTGAAATGAAAGCCCTGTAGGAGAAGTTGAAATGTTAACTTATCCCACATTTAAGTCATCAGGAAGCATTTTAAATCAAATAATTTTCACATTGTTTCTCGTTTATATTTAGTATAATCTTATTGTGTGAATGTGGTTCCTCACATTTCCTAATTATGACTATTTTAAAAAGGCATTTCATGCAGATTATAACAAATTTAAGATTAGCAATCAAGTGTGTACTTTCTATTATAACATTTCTGGATATAAAAATCACAATATTCATTCATCTTTGTGATTTTAATATGATGAAATGTGAAAACAAGTGGTAGAAATTTTAACAAAAAATGAACTGGAAAATATAGCACATAAATTTGCAGGGTTTTTGGCTGTTTATTTGTTTTACCTGGCTTATGTGGCCAAAATTGAATGAACATTTCTTCATTTATTTTAAACAGAAAAATGCATCCATCTGGGCCAAATTTCATTCACTCCCTATCTCATCACTGCCTAGGATATCATTAAGCCTCTCCAAGTGAAAAAAATGATGATTTAATTGGGCAGTAAATTTTTGTGGAAAATTGCCTGGAGTACTTATAAATGTTTATTGAAATATCTTTGTTGCCATCAGATTTGGAGCTGTACAGTATTCCATTGAAGAATGTGACTGAAGTCACCATGTTTATTTTGAGGGGTTTCACAGATAACATTGAGCTAAAAGTTACTCAGTTTTTATTATTTCTAATGATCTATATCTTTACTTTAATAGGAAATTTTGGACTGGTTGTGTTGGTCATTGGGGATACCCCATGTAATATTTTCTGATTGTGTTGTCACTCTTGGATGTCTCCTATTCTTCATTTGTAACCCCCAAAATGTTGGTTAACTTCCTGGCAGTGACTAAAGCCATTTCATTTCTTGAGTGTGCAATGCAGATGTTTCTTTCTGTTACTTTTGGGACTACTGACAGTTTTCTGCTGATTGCAATGGCTTATGATTGCTATGTAGCAATCTACAACCCACTGCTCTATTCAGTTAATATGTCACCCCGAGTCTATGTGCCATTTGTCATAGCTTCTTATCTAGATGACATTTTGCATAGTACTATACACTGTGGCCACTTTTAGCTTATCCTTCTGTGCATCCAATGAAATTAAGCATGTGTTTTGTGTCATCCCTCCACTCCTCACTATTTCTTGTTATGACACTCACATCAACCAGCTTTGTCTCTTCCACTTTGTGGGTTATGTTGAGATAACTGCTATACTCATAGTCCTGATGTCCTATGCGTTCATTCTGATGCCATTCTGAGGATGTGTTCTACTGATGGGAGGCAAAAATTCTTTTCCACCTGTGGCTCTCACCTAACTGGAGTGTCAATTTACCATGGGACAATCCTCTTCATAAGGTCCAGTTATGCTTTAGACTATGACATGATAGTGTCTGTATTTTACACTATTGTGATTCCTATGCTGAATCCCATCACCTACAGTTTGAGGAACAAAGATGTTAAAGACACAATGAAAAATTTGTTTCAGAGAAATTGGCTCATAAGTAAAGTACAATTTTAGCATTGAGTAAAACTGAAAAGAATGTCAGTACATATCTCTCTGGTTAGACACAAGGGAAGTAAATGTCTTCTTTTTAGTTAATATTGTTTACATATCCCAGAATATTTACAAAGAAACATTAATCAGCCCTCCAATGCAATATTTTATAAATGTAGATAAATTGTGTCAGCTGTGTGCCTATGGCTATGTTCAAACTGATTCATATTAAATATTCATTGATAAGCTCATGTTAATATTGTTAGTCTTTGTGTAATTTGATTTTTGTTAAATATAATTAGAGGCTATGTACTCAGTGTTTCTCAGTGTTTGATAGTTTGATAAAACCTCACATTGTTTATAGTAAGTCCTCGGCTTTGATTATGAAATGAATTGTTCTTCCTGAATCTCTGTGAATGACCTCCTAAATGGTATTTACTTATGCCAGTGTACTCAGTCTCTCTGATCTATCCTCTGGAGATGTCATTTGCAATGTTTGGATCAACACTATAAATTTTTTACTCCATCATTTCCTTCCTACTGTCCAGTCACAAAAATGATTAGATCCATTCTGAATATCCTCAAAATATATTGATGATGTGATGATATTTGTTGAGTATATATAATTAATGCTCTGAAAAAAAAACAAATAAAAGTATATTTTAAGCCTTATCTAGTCTGGTTTGTTAAATTTTTCTAAGTTTTGTTGACTTGGAGAAATATTAATTTTAGAAATTTGCTTGTCTTTCAATGAAATTCCCTGTTTCTCAGCAGAAATACTTATCCTATTTCTGATCAATCCAATCAGAAAAAACTTATCAAATATTTTATTCTGAATTATGAAGTTGAGATACCATTCAATAACTTTCAAGATCATAATTGCTGTTCAATTTTGCAAACAGAATTCATATAAACAGAATTCTATAAAGAAATTAAGCTACTGGGGAGCCGGGCCCAGCCTGCTTTGGTGGTTGTGCGCACTGCAGCTGCTAGTTCCTGGGGAACCCAGTAGGTAGCTTCTGCCCAACTGCTTCTGTGCAGCTGTGGCGGCACTGCGGTTTTACAATCCTGAAAAATCACCTTTTTAAAAAAAAATTATATTATTATTTTTATATTTTACTTATTAGCCCCCTGCAGTAATAAATTCCATTATGGAAACCCAGAAACTTTATAACGGGAAATAGTTTGTATTCTGTGGAGTGTAATTTTCTGTATGAATTATGTTTAAAAATAGGAAGAGTTTTCAGAAAGGCTAATAGGTTAATTACCGATATATTTTACATAAGCAGTAATTCTTTTAGTATTATAATTTTTTAAGCATTTGTGATGACACTAGAAAAGACAAGTTATACCTTTTCATGACTTGAGTCATCACTAATTACAAAATGAATGATATAAATGCATGATTTTTAAATGAAAAATAGGTTAGTTAATTTTTATATGGGCAATGTAAGAAGTTTTTGCTCTGGAAAACTTATGGTTAATTTGTTATGGAGATACACCTCCAGATACCTTCAATTTATCAAGTAAAATAAAGTGATGTGCAAAGTTAGTAAGAAATAATAATAGTGGTGCTATTGGAAGAGGAATTAAGTATAGGAAATATTTAACAAAGATGGAAGATTTAACAGTTTGTGAGCTTTAAGCAAAATACTTTTGACATCATATGTACCATAATGAGATTATGTTCAACAAAGTTTGTGAATGTTGACTTCCCCAAAATTTAACTGAAATTCACATAAAATACTATGATGATAAACTTTGTGAAATTAGCCATTAGATAATGTGACCCTATGAAGAATTTAGTTATTTTTGTTTATAGAATAAAACAAGATTTTTTAAAATGCCTTAATAAAGTGCCTCTAGGACTGAAGCATGTATTTTTTTCCCCTATTGTAGCATATAATCAATAATTGGCCTGATATCCAGGCATTGTAGTTTGTAAGAAAAAGCAAATTAAAGGCACAATTTAAGACTTCTATAGTTGCTTAGAATTTTGGGAACATAAGCCTTCTTTAAAAATCAGTATGTTTTTGTTTTTAAATATATTTTCAGAAGTATATCAATTCTTTCAGGTCTTTAAGTTAGTATCACACTAAATTATAAGTAAATAGCACTTGGGTGACCTACATAATATAATAGAATCCCAAAGAGTACTAAATTGCATCTTGGTACAACTTAGGAGAGATAGCCATCCTACCTGAGTGTAAAATCCAGTAAAGAAGGTTCAGTGAATTTTAGATAAGTAGGAGGCTATCTTCTGGTTCCTTTTTGTGAAAAAATCTAATTTAGTGTAAAGTGATAAGAAATTTCAAGTGAAGGCTTTTAGCCATCTAAATAAAATCACCTACTCATGCACAAAACTACCTCCCAAAGACTGATTCCAGGTACCTCTCATCAAAAATTTGTGAATAAAATCTAAGACAAAACAGTCTTGTCAAATAACAAATGGCAACAAACAAAAAAATGAAATATGACTTTTCATGTGAACTCTACAGAAGTCCCATATATTCAACTTTCTCCTCGGGTATTTCCATTTCAGAAAGGATCTTTTCTCATGCTAGTTTTTATTACACTGGTGTGAATGACAAGGTCAAATGCTTCTGTTGTGGACTGATGCTGGAAAACTGGAAAGGAAATGCCATTGAAAAGCATAATCAGCTGTCCTAGCTGTAGCTTTATTCAGAATCTAGTTTCAGTTACTAGTATATTTCTCCAGTAAGAAACAGTTTTGCACATTCATTATCTCCAACTTTTGAACATAGTTGCTCATTCAGGGTTCTTATTCCAACGTTTTACCAAACCTTGTTAATTCCAGAGTGGTCGAAGACTTCTCTCCTTGAGGACTAATTTGCACAGTTATACAATGAGTCCTGAAGAAGCCAGATTTCTTACAATATGTGGCCATTAGCCTTTTTGTTACCATCAGAATTGGCAAGACCTGCTTTTTGTTTGTTTGTTTGTTTTTTAATTATATAAGACCCAGAGATAGGGTAACCTGCTTTGCCTGTGGTGGGGAACTGAGTAACTGGAAACCAAAAGATGATGCTATATCAAAACACTGGAACATTTTCCCAACTGTCCCTTTTGTAAACTTCTCTAAAAACACTGAGGTTTAGCATTTCATACTTGAGCATGCAGACACATGCATCAAGACTGAGAAAATTTATTTACTGGCATCTAGTGTTCCAGTTCAGCCTGAGCAGTTGGCAAGCTCAAATTTTTTTTATGTAGGTCATCACAATGATGATCTCAAGTGCTTTGGTGTGACAAAGGCTTGAGGTGATGGGAATTTGGAGATGATCATGGGTAGAAAATGCCAAGTAGTTTCCAAGATGTGAGTTCTTGATACATATGAAAGGGCAGGAGTTTGTTGATAAGATTCAAGCTAAGTATCCTCATCTTGAACAGCTGTTGTCAACTTGGTGTTTATGTCCAAAATAAACACCAATTGTTTATTTTGGACATAGGAAAGTTCTTCAGATGATGCTGTAATGATGAATACACGTGTGGTAAAAGATGCCTTGGATGGGCTTCAGCAGAAGCCTGGTAAGACAGAGAGTTCAGAGTAAAATCCTAAGAACTGCAGAGAATCATAAAACAGTGATATTGTGTCAGCACTTCCTAATGCTGAAGATGAAAAACAAAAAGAGGAAAAGGAACAACAAACTGAAGAAATGGCATCAGATGACCTGGAAGAATAGAATGGCTTTCTTTCAGAAGTTGACATGTGTGCTTCCTGTCCTGGATAATCTTGGAACAGCCAGTATAATTAATAAACAGGAACATGATAGTAGTAAACAAACAGCACAGAAAATTTTACAAGCAAGAGAAATGATTCATACTGTCTTATTTAAAGGAAATGCTGCAACCAACATCTTCAAAAACTGTCTAAAAGAAATTGACTGTACATTATAAAAGAACTTATTTGTGGAAAAGAATATGATGTATATTTCAAAAGAAGATGTTTCAGGTTTGTCACTGGAAGAACAATTGAAGAAATTGCAAGAAGAGTGAACTTGTAAAGTGTGTATGGACAAAATATTTTCTATTGTAGTCATTTCTTGTGGCATTTGGTAGTATGCCAGGATTGTGCCCATTTTCTAAGAAAATTCCCTATTTACAGAGGTTTAATAAAGGGTAGTGTTCATACATTTCTTTCATAAAAGAAATATAGATGTGTTCTACTCTGCTTTGTTACTAGTAAATCATTTCCAAAAAAAATTGATAGTATCATATTGTATTTAATCTTGATCTCTGCTTATTTGCAAGGAAAGATTTATGTTTGATGAGCTATATTAGTATATATGTGTGAACATATGAGTATTAAAGGACTAATTACAGTGCTGTGATGTATTATTTCAGCAATTACTGTGATTGGTATTCTTTCAGAAAGCTTTGAGTACTCCAAATGAGTGTAGTTTAAACGAACTGCAAAACAGGAACTCTGAAGTTTTTCGGAGTTATGGTGCCAAATTCTCTTTGGTGCTTTGTATTTGTGCTGTAAAAATTTTATCTTACTGGTAAACAAGCTTTTCCCTAATTTGTGAGAAACATCTTAAGAAAGTGCTTTAAAAAGACATAAAAAACAATTAAGCTACTAGAAGACACATCATATTAAAACTTTACTTGCTTGGTTATGATTTTTTGAGATTACTTTTCTGGAATAAAGAAGAAAACTACTTCAAAAGAATTAAAGTATTTCAAAATATCCTACTCTTACAATAATTAAAATATTTGCATCATTCTGGTGTCATGTTTAAGGCTTCTGACATTCAGATAAGTGTTTCAAATTGTTAAGATAAAAGTTCCAAATAAATATATCCCTGATTTATCAGTTTCTTTCAAATTAACAATAATAATATTTCTCTAGGAAAGGGAATGATGAATACTAGGAGGAAAGATGTACTCACTTATGCCTGAAAACATCTGGCCAATAATTCATTCAACAAAGAATACAAAAATAGACATCAGGTGACAAACTTGAAATTCTCCATTTTTCATCCTAAAAGTAGAATCCAAGTGGTGAAAAATAGCATTCTCCTTTAATTTTCCCTCAAATTTCAACATGGAATAATGACTTATTTAACTTTCAAGTTAATAACTTTCACTGTTCACATCTCACATAGGTATTTTCTCCTAGTTTGAATACATTGATTTCCCAGCACCTACAGAACCACTCTTTCATATCATTTAACACAGTCCTTATTTCATATTTATTGTTGTGAATATTTGATTATTATCTACCTCCACAACTACACTGACACTGTAAATATAAAGACAGAAATCAGTCTGATTGTCCACACAATTGTATCCCTAGGACATAATAAGATATAATTAGAAGATATAATTTACTCAGAAAATATTTTTGACTGAATGAGTCAAGTAATAAGTAATAGTGAATAGCAATTTTAAGCAGTAATATACAGCTTTGCATTTATGGTACATTATATAAGGACTCTAAGGCTCAAGTCCACATAGCGCTAAGAACAATACAAGGATTCAAACCTGAACTTCTTGGCTACAGAATCCTTGCACATTAGGACATAGAATGAAAGAATGGCTGATTTTTCTACTTTGCTAACTGCATTATAAGTCCTCCAGAAAACGTCATATGAAGTAGCACAGTCTACATTTTGTCAAGCTAGAAACAGGGGAGAAAAAGGAAAGTATTTAAGAAATATTGGAAAAATGGTTTCCACTGGATTTGAGAAATAATTGGACTATTTTTGAGCCTCGGTGATCAATATATCAAAGACAATACACAATGTAGAAGAAGAAGTAGAATTAAGAGTAGTAGAATAAGAAGGGGAAAGAGAAGGGAGAAGGAGGAGAAAGAGGAAGAGGAGGAAGAACAGAAAGAAGAAGAAGAAGAGAAGTAGGTGGAGGAAGAAGGGAAAGAAGGAAGTGAAGAAAGAAGAGACAGAAGGAGGAGGAGGGGAAGGAGAAGGGCAGGTGGTGTGGAGGATGAGGATGAAGAGGTGGTGGAGGAGAAAAGAAGATTTTAAAATTAATTTATTAATTATATCATTTTTACCTAAAATACCCAGATAGATATTGTACTGGCAAGTGTGGAGTTATTCAGAAAGGAGATATTTGAAAACACAACTACATGAATAAGATTTAAAAGGAAATATAAAACTTCCATTTCTACTTAGGATTTAGAAAATTGCAAAGCACCTTTCCTCAAACTTAACTGTACTAAAAATCCATAATCTAAAAAGAATTATAACTTTTCATGAGGCCACCAAAAAGATGAGGCTGGAAATAGCCAAGAAATCAGAAAACCAAGGAGAGACTAGCCCCTCAAAGAAGAACTCTGGACAAATGAACTGTTTCACTTTGGCAGAATGTGGGAGAAAGATGTGGCCACTATACAAGTACATAAGAAAAATACAGATACATTACAAAGAATTGTGAAAACCAAGTGTGGGCTAAAGCATCAGTTGGGAAAAGCAGAGCATTAAAAATTGTTGGGTTAAAAGATCTAATGGAGATGATAAAAACAGGTATAGATACATGAGAAATTTCATCATAAGACAGTGTCCAATGAAATGCTAGAAATAGAACTTTAAAAAAGCACACACACAAAATATAAGAAACAAAGAAATTAATCAGCAGTATCATCAGTAGAGCCAATACAGCAGATTAAGAAAGAATTAGTGAACTTGAAGAAAATCCAAAAGGGATTAACCAAAAGAAAAGACTTAAAGAAAAAAATATATAGTGAGCGATACCAATTGCTGTAAGATATATCAAACATTTAATATACAAATATATAAGCAAAAGATACATATATTACAACAAGAATAGAGAGGGAGGGCATCAGGCAAAATATTTAAGGATATAATGGCAACAAGATTTCTAAAAAACAAGGAAAGGCATCAAACCACAGGCCCACAAATGTTAGAAGACTCCAGGAATGAAAACTACAAATAGCAAATCAACCAGCAAGAAAACATATAGAATCATTGTTCTCACCATTGAAAAACTGATACAAGGAGAAAATTATGAAGGTCGAGGAAAATACATTTTTAATACAGAACAAAAACTACAGGAATTATACCAGATTTGTCAACAAAAATGTTATAGCCAAAACATAATGGAGGGACATGTTTAAAGTACTGAAATACAACTGTCATTACAGAATTCATTACCCACTGGAATATATTTCAAATATAAAAACAAAATAGACTTTTTATGAAAATTAATACATACACAACACAGAGAGAAATAATTTGTAGCTAGCAGTCTTGTACTATGAAATTTTCCAGGCAGAAGGATTAAGTAAACAGAATGCCTCATGTCTACTGAAAGAAATAATAACACTAAATATGTAAAATTCAAAGGAATATAACAATATATAAAAATATATATTTAAAATTTTAAATATAAAAATTTGGATTTTAAAATATTTATTGCTCTAAAAATAGCTAACTAATGGAACTTAGGTTGATGCATTTTGGGGTTTGAGCCATAAAGAGAAGTTAAGTTTATGACAAAATTATCACAAAGAAAGCATAGTTAATAAAAATAAAAGGCCACAAAGATAGAAAGAGCCTCTAAATATAAGAAAAGATAAATGCACTTTCAAGATGAGAAATAACTGAAAAAAAAGCATACAATTCAAAAATAAATGCTTGGGGAGGAGATGTAGCTCAAGTGGTTGAGTGCCAGCTTCCCATGAATGAGGTCCTGGGTTCAGTTCCCAGTACCTCCTAAAAACAAAACAAACTATAGAAAAATATGAACTCTCCTTGGGAAGCAGATGTAGCTCAGTGTTTGAGTGCCTGCTTCCAGTGTATGAGGTCTTGGGTTCAATCACTGGTACCTCCTAAGAAATAAATAAGTGAATATATAAGTAAATGCTTATGAAGGCCACACCTCTAATTGTAAATAAAAACAAAAAGAAATAGCAATAAATAAAGATTGTATAAATATATATTTTTTATTTCAAAGCTAAAAAAGGCATATTAAAATAATTTTATTTGTTATTGATATATGGTAAGGCACAATTTTAAAAATAATTTGAGAAAGTATAAGTATAATGAAGACTTTTTATAAGACATAAATATAATGATTTGATTAAATTAAATACTTTTTAATTACCAGAATATTGTTAAACGTTTTACATTTGAACTTTATTTTAAATATTCAAAAATCATTTTGGAAAAACAACCAGATGTAATTATATAGAGTAAGTCTTAATATGAATTTCAAAAGAAAAACTTTTTTTTTTTGAGGTACTGGAGCTGGCAAATGAACAAGGATGACATATATGGGAAGTTGGCACTCATCCAGAAAAAAATGAATTTTATAGTACAATTGCTTGAAGGCAAATGACATAAATATTTACAACTACAAAAGTTTAAATAATCAAATAATCAAATCCTTGAAAAATTGCATTTTCACATTATATAGAGGTAATTTTCTATAAATTGAAACTTTAGGTTCTACCTTTTTAAAATTTAAGAAATTCCATAAGATATTAATTCTTTGAAAATTCTTAGGTTTTCAACATTTCTCTATTAAAAAGTTTGAAACAAAGGAGCCAAGCATTAACTCAAGAATTTATTTATTTTTAAAGAACTTTCAAATCTATGAAAATTAGGACAATGAGAACGATTTTACAAAATACACACAATTTCAACTAAATATTTTATTATTGACACAACAGAAAGGTAGATTTTTCAAATATTTAGCAATTAGACACCAAATATATATTACTGCTGGCAGATTTTTAATGTGGCAAATTTACAAAATTCCATGTCCTAAAGCTTGCAAGAGAGTTTTTATTTTACCAATTTACCAAGAACATGGTATCTCACAGGTTTAAATGACAAAGAAATTCTCAATAGTTATACTAAGTGGAAACAGAAAAATGCAAAAGATAATATAGAAAAGAACCAAAATTTATTTGTAAGTATAATATATGCATATACCTACTTAGTGAGTCTAGAACTACATGCACAAAATTGTAAGGATTTGTTTTCTTTAATATTTTTCAATATTTCAAAATTTTCTTCACTGTTAACATACAACATATAACATATTTTCTATAACTTAATTATCTCACAGTATTTTACTTAGCTGTAGGTCCAAATGTTAGAAACACTGACTTATTCATTTTTCATTTTTAACTATTTCTGTGTTTATTACTTAAGTTAACAAAACCAATTTGAATATTCTTTATAACGTTGAATATTCTTTATGACAAAAGCCATTGCGTGTTCAAAATATCACAAATATGCAAGATTCCACTTTATATATTGTACTGCATCAAATGTTTTATATTCTTCATTTGATATGATCCTTACAATAACGCTACAGAGCAGGAATTAGTATTTATCATGTACATTTGAGGAAAATGAGGCTTAAATTATCAGGGACTTATTAAGAGTCATATAGCAAAAAAAGGAGCATATTTAGAATCTAAACCCTGGAATGTATGATTCCTAAGTAAGCATTCTCAACCACTGCACTGTATTTCTTCTATATATATTGAATGAATTATGTTTGGGAAATATTTTTGTGTCTAAATGTAACTATTTTCCATAATAAAATTCTCTGATTAGAACATGCATGGGAATTTAAGTGAAACAATTTAAAAAGACAACATTACATTTTCTTATTTTGCACATTAGTTGCTCTTAAAGAAACACTTATATTAGGGTAACTGGTTTAAAACTTATATCGTGGTCCATTTCAAAATGGATTTCTAAAAACATAGTTATGGAACTATTCAAGATTATGTCTGGCCAAGTAAATGATGGCTCAACAGAAATACAAACTAAATGATTTGGACATTTAGAGAGAGTCCAAGTAAATATTCAACAGGACAAAACCAAAGCTGCAGGTGCAGTTAAATGCTCAGCATCACTATCACTTCAATTACCTGGATCCCGCTCTCTTCTGCATGACTCTAATGAGAGCATTTTTCACCCCTTTGTTCCTAAGACTATAAATTAGTGGATTCAGCATGGGGATCACCATAGCATAAAACACAGAGGCCGCTTGATCCTTTCCCAAGGAGTAAGATTTCTTTGGTTTTAAATATGTAAATATTGTAGTGCTATAAAGAGGGTGACTCCCAGGAGGAGGGAGGCACAAGTAGAGAAGGCTTTGTGCTTTCCTGGGTAGAACTAATTTTCAGGATAGTAGAGGGAATAGACATGTAGGACACAGAGATTGTGGTAAGAGACACCATAAGGGTGGGGCCAGCAGCAATAAATATCATGATTTCAATGCTATGAGTGTCATTGCAGGACAGGGCTAAAACTGGGTTGTCACAGAAAAAGTGATGGATTACATTGGATTTGCAGAAATGCAAACTGTTCATGCAAAGTACCTTGACCAAGGAATCAGTAAAGCCAATCACATAGGAGCTGGTGATAAGAGTATGGCAAAGACTCCTGGGCATAACTACTGGGTAGTGAAGTGGATTGCAGATAGCTACATAACAGTCATATGCCATTGAAGAGAGAAGGAAACACTCAGTGACACCCAAGAAGATAAAAAAAGACATCTGGATGAAGCAGTCTGTGAATGAAATAAACTTGGTGGAAGTCAGTAAGTTGTCTAAGGTTTTAGGTGTGATGACCATTGAATAACTGAGGTTAAGGAATGAAAAGTGACTAAGGAAAAAATACATGGGGGTGTGAAGCTGGAGATCCAGGCGAATTATCAGAATCATCCCTGCGTTCCCCAGTAATCAAGTATATCAGGAGAAACAGCATAAAGAAGACCTGCCGGATCTCTTCAGAGTCTGTCAGTCCCACAAGGATGATGTCAGGTACATTTGTGTTATTTCCACTTCCCATAATAGTGTTCAACTGTTGTATACTCTTGAGAAAACTAAGGCGATACTTAACGTGAAAGACTTCACAAAGGTTTTTGTTTATATGAATGATCTGGCATTCAAAATTTTTTGTTTAGGGCTTCTAGAAATTCCTAACAAAAAACAGCTTTCAAAATATGACTGAACAATTTTAGTGTTACTGCCAAATATAAATTAGTTAGAAATCATCATTTGGATGTTATGTGGTAGAAGTTAATATATATTGCGCAGGTAGAATGGACCTGACACTAATACAGATGCTTCCCTTTTTTAACACATTTAACCCACCAGGAAATATTATACCATAGATGTTACTATTAGCCACATTTTTAGGTGAGAAAAAGACAAAACAGTTTTAAGTAACTTATCCAGGGTCATATAATAAATGTTAACTCTATGATTCTACCAAGATAGGTAGAATTCAGAGAGCATGATCACAACACTTAATATGTTTATAATTAATTTCAGAAAAATGAGATAAGTGCTAATAATAAACAATGATAGAAAAAGTTTTTAAGTCATTTAATTTTATTTTGTATCCATTATTATATAACACAAATAACAAATCATAAATTTCAATTTTAGAGAACTTTACTTAAACAAGTTAAAATTTTATATCACAAGTAATTTTAATTTCTGGAAGATATCCGATTTCTTCCAAAATTATATTTTCAATGTGTGTATATTGCTTGTAGACTCTGATTCCCTCAATTCTAGATTTTCCATTTCCATAAAATTACTTAGGTAAGGCATAAATGATACACATGTGCTTCTAGTAATGTGTCCATTTTATTTGATGTGAAGAAAAACCCTTTAATTTTGAGAATAATACTTACCATAAACAAAAGGTGGTGAAAAAGCTTCTTCCAAGGGCATCTGTCTATAAATTTGTCACCCTCAATTTTTTCTCACAAATAAAATATGAAAAATTTGAAAATATGATTTATAATAGCTAATTAGAAATAATTTTTTAGAAATCTTTTTCTATCTCATTGATAGTTTCTATTAACTATTTTGCAGGGTTGATTTTTTATGAGTATGGATAATATTTTTCTGTTCCTTGAAGGTCTTGTAAATATCAAAAATTCACATTTTAGAAAATACATTGTAGGGACTCTGTATTCTGTATATACTGTCTTATTAGATACTGTTGTTATTTTTCCCCAAAATGAGTGTTCAAATTAAAACTTCCATCAGTGTTTTATGAAAGTTCTGAATTCTCTACTTCTTCATCAATACTTGATATTTTCCACCTTTTTAATTCTAGACTTTTTTGATGAGAATGATATGTTCTTCTTGTGCATTTCCCAGATTACTAATAAAGTTGGCAAACTTTGCTTTCTTTTTTATTTTTATTTTTGGAGGAAGTATTTTGATGTCCATTTTTTTATATGCTTTTCAATTGTTTTGCCCATTTTCTATTGGATTGCCTTTCTTGATTTTAATGATTAGTAGGGGTTCTTTATACATTTTTGTTATGAGCTTTTTGATAGTTATGTATGTAGTAAAAACTTTTCTCTGTGGCTTGCTTTTTAACTCTTTAAATGGATTTTTTAATGTTAACATAGTTCAATGTATAATTTTTCTCCTTTATGTCAGCACTTTTTGCATCTTTTTTAAAGAAATTTTTCCTATTTATTTAAAGTAGTCTAATTTATATTTTATTTTAATTGTTTTATTTATACCTAGAATTTATTTTATACATAGTATGGTATATGATAGGCATCAATATCTATGCTATTTATAAATATGAAATTGATCAGACACCATTTATTGATATAAGGCAATATCATATGATGACCTACTTCTATTTCTTTCTACTCTGAAATTGATTATTCTTTGTTCTTTGCAAAACCCATTCCCCAGAAGATGCTGTTGAGTTTTAGATGGGATTGCATTGAATATATAAATCAATTTAAGCTTAACTGATTTCTTTGCCATATTGAGCCCTCCCATCTCTGAATGTCCATATTTTATTTGGATCTTTGATATTTTTGACTTTGGAGTTTCTACCTTATTTCTAAATTTAATTTTAATGTTCCTGGCATTTTGATG
>JAQZBX010019386.1:0-33841 GCA_029593785.1 Cabassous unicinctus
TACTTTTTCTTCTTATTTTATTTTCTTGCTTCTTTCTATGTTCCCTTGAAGGCAAAAGATTAGGTCTGGAGGAATCAAAAGATGTGAGAAAGGAAGAAGGATAATGGTAATATTGCTAAAAGTTAGAAGAGGGGCCAAATAAGACTTAATGAAGTGAATATTTAACTCAAATAGGCAGTGTAGAGTAATAGGAGAGAAATTGGAGTACCTGCAATGGATTGGGAACCCAAATAAAGGAGTATATATACAATGATTTAGAAGGCTAGAATTTTGAGGAGGGAAAGAAAGAGTTAAGAAAGGGCTAAAAGAGTTAATATTAATAAAGAAAGAGAAAAAAACAAAATAGAGGGAATAGAAATTGACACCCTTGAGTTGTGGGCGTATGGAAAAAATGTGAAATTTAATAGCCACAACAGAAAGCAGAGGGCAGAAAGATGAAGGAAGGATAATAGATAGTTTGGAATAAAAATCAGTATATAGGGAGAATGGGAAATTACTGAAGAAGCACAGCAAAGAAGAGAGAAGCTAGGAGCACCTAATTTAAAAAAAATGAAAGAAAGAAGAAAGGGGGCAGGAAAGAGGAAAGAAAACCAAGAGGCAACAAATAAACAGAGAAAAAGCAAGCAATCACACTGGCAAGCAGTCAAGGAAAGCTAATGGGGATCAATATTCCCTGGGGTCCCGTGGATTCTCTCAGCCTGCTTGTGTTTATCAAACAATTTCCCCACAGGGTTTTTGTATGCAGGTCGTTATTTATTTATTTATTTATTTATTTTTATTTATTTATTTTTTTTGGCATAATACGGGACCAAAAATAAATCCTTCTCTAGACAACCCCCTCATGAAGAGTCTCAAACTGGGGTCCTGGAAACTAATCAAACACTTCCCAATTTCTTCATTCCTCAGGGACGCAAAAGTCTGATATGTAGAACGCTAAATACTGCTCTCTGGCACACTCCGCCCTTCTGGATCAGAGCCCCTGCGTCATCGGCTTGCCTGTAACTGAGGTAAACTGCAGATTCGCCTCTTCTATTATTGTCATAATAACAATGATAAATGCAAAGGAAAAGAAAATCAGATTTGTTTGGGAAGAAGATCCCATGAGGATGAAGTCACTCCTGAAAGTGTGATTTTCAAATCCCATTTCAAATATTTCACCTTGACCTGAAAAAAAAAAAGTACATAAAAGATGGATACAAAAGTAAGAAAACATAGTTTTAAATCCAGACTCATTTACATATAGCTGCATAATAAATAGAGCTCATATTTCAAAATCAAGTCAAAGGAATGTCAGCCAGCCTTGATGTGGGCATGCTTTTCAAGATGAGTACTTATTTGTTTGCCTCAACTAATGATATATAGAATTTTAAGTGTGCTGTTAATTCCTGTAATCTGAAACTTAATTCCATATTCTTCCTGTCACAATTTTGCTCAATTATTATCTTCTCAAAGAAGCCTACTGATGAATATTTGAATCACAATGCTCTAACCCACAAACTATTTCTTGATCTTCCTTACACTGCTCTTTACTTTTTTGAAAATCACTTTCAGTTTCTAGCAGATGAAAATTGTCTTATGTGTCTATTTTTTTAAAAAGATTTATTTATTTATTTATCCCCCCCTTGCTGCTTGTGTTTTACTGTGTCCATTCATTGTGTGTTTCTTCCGTGTCTGTTTATCTCCCCCTTGCTGTGAGGTCCTGCTGCATCAGCCCACCCCGCCGCGCGGGCTGGCCTGCTCTCACAAGGAGGCCCCGGGAAGCGAACCTGGGGCCTCCCGTATAGTAAACGGGAGCTCTATCCATTGAGCCACACCCGCTTCCCCTTATGTGTCTATTTTATATTGACTTTCTTAACAGAAATTAAAGTTCATGATGGGAGGTGTTAGTTTTGTTCACTGGTCCTAACCAATACCTAGAAGATTTCTTGGAATATATCAGTCATGCAATAATATTTTTTTCACATATGAAGGGATTATAGAACTTGGCTTATTGTCTGATATATTTTCATTTAGATTAAGATGATTGAAAATGACATGTGCTGTTTCTAGGAGAGCCCTGTATGATGATATGTATGTTTGTTTTGTAAGTTCACAAAACAATTAGTTTATGTATGTTTAGATATGAGTGACATACTTCAATAAATTTTTAAAATTTAAAAATTTTTAAAAATAGAGATTCTAAAGGGGGTGCTGCAGCCTGAAAGGTAAAAAGAAGAGTGAGAGATTTGGAGAAGCGTTTAGAAATGAAAATTATTTGGAAGGTAAACTGAAGGATAAGAAGACATATAATAGAATGGTATTACAACAGTAAACTGAAGGAAAAAAGGGATGAAGTAAGTAATGCCTTTACAGTAATAACACTGAATGTTAATGGATTGATCTCCTCAATCAAAAGACATAGACTGAAAGAATGGATAAAAAAATTGGAGCTGTCTAGAAATTGTCTACAAGAGAAACACCTCATATTTATACACAGAACCAGGGTAAAAGTGAAAGGTTTAAAAAGGGTATTCAGTGTATATAGGAACTGAAAAAGAGTTGGAGTAGACCAGATAAATGTAAAATGACAATATTATAGTATATGCACAATAATTACTCAGTGCAAATAGCAAATTGTTCCTATGATCAGGATTCTGTAAGTTCCTTCATTCAAAATAAACACTTGCTTTTAATTGAGGAGAACTGGAAAAGAGATATATTTTTGGATTCTTCATTTTTCTTTAGCCATTTCTTATGCATAGTCTTTAATAAAAATCATCCATCTGGATCATTAATGATTTAGCATGACTACTGTTACAAAGATTTTGATGTTTTCTGGCTCATAAAATTATGAGTTGGTATATTGTTATCTGCAATAATTGATTCCATTAAGATGTGAAGAATTCCCAAAGAGGAATTTGATTATTCAGAAAGAATTATGATCTAAATGGAAATTAAAATTAATCTAATAATTTATTTCATTCTTAGAAATTATGTCCAATAGTTAGAGTGTAATAGGAAAATTAAAATTCTGTTATAATTAATTTCTATTATAGAATTCTTATTTGCATTTATAGATGTTTGTTGTTATATGCTTTCTTATAATTGATTATATTCAGTCTAACCTGGCATTAGACTATCTTTTAAAATTTGTAATTTCTTTCAATCTATTTTTCTACTTCATATATAATTTTACAATAAAGTTCTTTTTAACAGCTAAAAAAATGCCATTGATTATATACTTTATATAGATCATATGGCATGTGGATATAGCTCAAAAAAACTACTTAATAAACAAATAAATAATTGTACAAGAATATCCAGAAATAGCAGCTAAATTCAGCAGGTGAAACAGAGATTTAGGAGTGAGTTATTTCCTTCTTATTTTTCTATTTCTTTATTATTATTATTACTGAAGCAATGAAAATGCTTTAATAATGATTAAAGTGATGAATGCACAACTTTCTGATTATACTAAATACTATTGATTGTACACTTTGGATAAATTGTATGCTTTATTAATATGCATCAATAAAATTGACTTGTTTAAAAAAAAAGGTGGGTTGTGAGAAAAATACACCAAATATAAGATATGGACTATAGTTAGAAGTACTATTTTGATGACACTCTTGCATACTTTGCAACAAATATATCAGAACAATGCAAGGTGTTGGTGGAGGGGTGATATATGGGACCCCTGCATGATGTTATGCATGTTTACCTTGTAAGTTCACATTTACTGTACACTTAATGTTTATGTATGTTCATATATGAATGGCATACTTCAATAAAAACTATTTTAAAATAAAAACTAATAGAATATTTAATAAATCTCAACTTATCCTATGTCATAAAATTTGAAAAGAGTTAAATTTTAATTTAAAAGTGAAATCTTTATTCAGACAAAAATCAACAATGTATGCTTAGCAATACAGCTTAGTATTTGCCTGGTTTTTTATCTTAGAGAAATTAATATTTTACCAATTCTAAGCATATGAGATTATAGTTGCTAGAATTATTGTCTATATTTCTGTGAATATTTTCATGTAATTATTTGTGCACTTTGTATAAGTAAGTTATATCCCTCAATATAAATGCACTTATATACACTTACATGCATACATAACCCACACTTTTTTGTATTAATGTTGTAATTTTTAAAAAATAATACTGTTAACTGGCTTTCAATAAATTGTGAGATCTTCAAAAACTAACATCAACTCTGAAATAAACATGTGCTAACTTATTAACAATTATAAGTATGAATGAAATCACTGTGATTTCATTTTGTGAAATACTTTAATATTGAAGGTGGAAATCATGTCACTGATGAGGTGACTGTTAGATTTTAACTTACTGACCCTGAGTTCCAGCTATTTGTCTGTATTAGTCAGCCAAAGGGGTGCTGATACAAAATACCAGAAATCTGTTGGTCTTTATAAAGGGCATTTATTTGGGGTAGAAGACTACAGTCACCAGGCCATAAAGCATAAGTTACTTCCATCATCCAAATCGATGGCCATGTGTTGGAGCAAGATGGCTGCTGACATTTGTGAGGTTTCAGGCTTCCTGGGTTCCTCTCTTCCTGGGGCTTGCTTGTCTCTGGTCTCAGCTCCTTTGCTATCTCCACAAGGTCAGCTGTAGACTATGAGGCTCTCTAGGCTTTGGCTCTCGCCACAAGGCCAGCTGAAGACTGTCAGGTGAATGACTGTTTCCCTGGGGCTTCTGCTGTGTCTAAGAGCCATCTCTATTCCTCTGTGTTCTTCTCCTGTGTGTTCAGTTCCCGGGGCACCAGCTCATAAACTAAGCATTAGAATCCAACTCTGTCCTGTGCCATGTCTTTTATCTATGAGTCCCCACCCACCAAGGGGTGGGGACTCAATGCCCTACTTATATGGCCCAATCAAAGCTCTAATTATATTTAATCATGCCCAGAGGGTGATTTAATCATATTTAATCATAATCAGAGGAACATACCAGTTTACAATCATAATCCAATATCTATTTTTGGAATTCATAAATAATGCCAAACTGCTACAGTGTCCAAACATAGAATTCTCCATTCCAGCCCCTGCTCTTTACACACCCCCAGTGAACCACAAATCATTCTCTCCCCCAATCATAAGGCAGTTCTCAGAAAGTCATTGCCTACCCTGAGAACATCAAGCATGGTACTTTTCCATCACCTATCTTCACACCCCTCTCCAACCCTGCCCATCTCTGCCAGCTCAAAAGGTACTCCACAGTTTAGTCAGATGGGCTGGAAACTTGCAGACCCCAGCCATGCTCATGGACTGAAGTCTCACTTCAGACCCGCTCCATGCCAGTGACCTAATAAACTTCTGCCTGAATCTTGTTCTGTCTCCAAGCCTCATTGAACCAGAAACTAATATTTGGTGCCAAAACCTGGGAGGCTTCATTGAGACAGATCCTCCACCTAGCCATTGCAGCTTTCCATCCAACACTGGACACAGATTCATCCTTGGGTGAGTCATGGAACCTCTTCAGAGGATCCTGTCCATTTATCTCTGAGTACCACTGAAAATCCTAGCACTGGTCATTGATCCTTTCTAACATTGGGGAACTGTCCCCATCACCTTATCTTCTCAGCTCCTGGGATGCCCAGTCCTCATTTCAGTAACTGGCCATTACTTGCCTTCACTTGACCTTCCAAGTTCCAGGGAAACCTGGTTCTGGGTTTGGCCATCAGCCCTCTGGGCACTAATCCATCGGGAAATGAAAGATTCAAGGATGCTTACTTCTTTCCTTCCACTCCCCCAAACCTAAAAGATCTCCAGACTTATCCACACCTCACCAATCATGAGAAACTCTTAACCACTTCCTCCAAAAAAACTCCTTTGGGGTGTCTCCTCCACAACCATAAAACTCTTTACCTCAGAGGAAAAATCAAACCAAAGCAGATCATTTTTCACTCTACCACTATTTGGCCTCAATATAAATTATACAGCAAAAGCCAGTGGCCTGAACATGTCACTTTTGGTATTCAAGTTCTTGAGGAACTCAAGAACTTTATCCAATGCAATGGCAAGTCATCTGAGGTTCCCTATATCCAGGCTTTCTACATTTTCTGTGTCACTCCCTCTGCCAAGCCTGCAATACCTACAAAATCCTTCTCTGCAGCTGGGCTCCCATCCTACATACAAAAACACCCTCTTATGATTTCAACCCCTCTAATCATGTCCTGCCCTCACCACCATACATCCCATCACCAACCCCCAAACCAAACCCACAAGCTTCCGTGCTTGCTGGGCAAGCAGGGAATCCACTGGAAGTCTAATTGTCCCCAGGCTTCTCAAAGCAAAAGAGTGTTATTTACCCATTTGGACCCAACCCCTGGCTTCAACCTTTCAGATCTTCTGGGACTAGCAACAGACAATTAAAGGTGTCCAGGAACCACACATGTCCCCAGGCCCATCTCCAAAGCAGAACTTCAGGTAACTCTGATGGTGGCAGGTAAGCCAATTTCATTTCTTATTGATATAAAAAGCACTTACTCTGCTCTTCCCAAATTCCCCAAGCACTTAACTCACTCTTCAATCTCAATGAAATAGTTTCACAACCCCTCACACCCCCTCTTTTGCTGTACTCACTAAAAAAGTCACCTGTTCACCCACTCCCCTCTCCTCTGCTCTCCATTTCCCACCAAGCTCTGTCAATTCAAACATCTGAGACAGTGAAATTCCTATCAATACTGTCCATCAGGAACCAGTCACATTCAAGTAAAAAATCCTATCCACATCCCATTTAAACACCTATATCCTATCCCTCTTGATACCTGGAAAGTATCAAACCTACAATTACTCACCTCTTACAAGTAAACTTTTAGCTTACTCCAGAACTTTAAGTTTGTCTAAGGGGACTCCTAAAGAGTTATAATCCGAAATACATGTATTAAATGTCTGTCCCTCTGAAATACTGAATTAGTGCTTAACTGCATTAATATGCTCAAGTGCTCCTGACTGGTTGCTAATTACTATTAAAAGTGTTTCCAAAAACAAGCTTGCATATTAAAGGCAACACTGATTCCAGAAAAACTCTTTAAAACAGTAAAAGCAGAAAAGCAAAATAATGGAAAGCTTAAAAACAGCCATACCAAAAAAGTAAGAATTATGAGTCAAGTTGATGAGCTTTATGTTTCTGTTAGTGTGTCTTAACTCTCTGATTGTCTGTTTGTTCAATGTATATTTTGATACCTCCCTTGGGTAGTATTAAATTGACAATTGAAAATTATTGAAAGAGCTCTCTTCAAAGGGCCAAAAATTAAATAAGTATCTAAATAAATATGGATAGTAATTTGAAATAATAAAAAGTTATAAGAAAATTAAATCATGACTCTGACAAGTTTGTTTAATTTTGAAGGCAATTGTATGTTGTAAGTGGTTTGCTTTGAGACAGTTTCCAAAATCGTCTTGGTGACTTACGTGTGGAAGGTATATAGAATGCAATTTAATTATTAAGGAAAAAGAAAGCAATTTTGTCCTAAGATAAAATGGGAAAAATAAAATGTGGGACAAAACCTGAATGAATATAGAAGTGTAGAAGGTGTGCAGAAAAAGAATTTTTGTGGTTAAAGTTGAGTAATATTTGATGGGTCTACCAAATAGTATACTGATGCAAAGTTAAAATTTTGTTCTTTTTCAAAGTTTCAAAAATCATTTGTCTGTTTTAGTCAGTGTATCAAAAAAATATGTTTTATCAAAAGAGCTTCTTGTACTTTAATCTTATTATTTCTTTCACTGCTAAAAAACAAACAAGTCTTATCATTTTTAAAAGAACATAATGTTCAAAACTTTTAACATTTTCTTTTCTCAAAATTAAATCCTGAACAGTATCCTTTTATTTCAAACTACTACAAAAGACTTTTTCTTTCACCTTGGAAAGAATAATGCATCACAGAAACAACCTCTCCTCCTAGAAATCAAAAGACACATGCTTTAAATCATATTCATCTGATACTCATTGAAGGATACAGCAGGGTGATATATAACAGTAAACTATCATAAATTAAAAGAAGACCACTGCTGTTTGCAGCAACACCAAATATTGTTTATTACAAAAATTAATTTCCAGTTATATCAGTATCACTTTGCTTTAAAATTTGTTAAAGCTTTCTTTGGTATCTCCTTAGGCAAATCAATCCAGCCAGCACTCACCTTCATGTAAAAAGGCCAATGGCAGATTTTGCAGTGCTTTCCCAAGGCTGTGTGCATCGCTCAATCATCTATTCTGACCTGGTGACAAAAATCTAGCTGTGTGAAAAACCTCTAACTATAACCCTATTTCATTATACTAATAATATTTTGTTGACCAATAATCTTTTTTATAGAATTAAAAGAAACACCAGACACAATGATATCTTATCTTAAAAGCCTGAAATAAGTAAACAATAAGAAGAAACTGCAATGTCCTTGCTACTCTGTCAAACTCTTAAGTGCTGTTAAAGTATAATGATTTCCCATATCACAAACTCCAAAACAATTAATAACCTTTCTGCAGTTGTTGGGATACTGAAAACCCTTCATCCCACACTTAATTCAGATGTTAAAATCATTGTATGTGTTAATCAGACAAGGGTGTGCATGAAAATAAAAAAAATACCCAGAAAATTGCTTTTAAAACAATAACACAGGCTCAAAAAGTAAGGGGGATAAACCTGCACTTACCCAGTAAATTAGGTGCAGCCAGAACCAACATTAACATTAAATAAAGTTTGTGGCAGAGGAAACATTCTAAACAAGTACGCTTTGGGTTGTAATCACAATTGTAAAACTCACCAATATACAGTATAGAAATTTAAATTAAAAAAAAAAAGAAACCGAACAACTATGCACAGCATACCATGACCTGCTGCAAATAAAAGGGATAACCCATTACTGTCTGGTCACTCTGAAAACTGCCATCACTATGAAGGGATAGATGGCAGATATTAGAAACAAAACAGAAACAATAAACTGTTGTTAACCACCCTCTGTGAAGAAAAAGTCTGTGGAAAGACATTTGAAATGCCTGCCATCAGCTGCAGGTAACTATCACAACCCTGCCCATTGCTCTAACACCTTTTTCAAAACTGTGAATGCAGATGCCCTCACAAAGATCCAGAACCATACCATCAAAACCCAATAAGCAGCAGAATGGCTCTACAGGATAAATAGACATCATGACTACTGAACCCTGTAGTAGCACTTCCAGCTGCCTGTTGCTCACCAACAACTCATGGACATCACCTATGATTATTTAACATATCCACTCCTATGACTGTAAATTAGTCACATCCCACTCTTGGAAGGAGCAAGGTATGCCTTCACTACTGCAAACACTGCAATGGAACTCTTACAACCAGCCAGTTACTATTTCTTGCCTAAAAAATGTAAGTGCCCTATATAGAATGCCAGCCCAAATTAAAAATTACCAAGAAAGTCTATTTATAAGTCAACTCGTGCAGTTTTAAACTATGAATCAGGATATTAATTGGACTTTTTATTAGAAAAAAATGAGAGACCTTTTAATGAAACAGCTAAAAGGTGATAAAGAATCTTTACAATAAATTTAAATTCAGCACTCCAGTTAAAGTGCTGACAGCAAAACCAATGCAGGAACTGAAATTATAAGTTAAAGTGCCAGTGCCAGCCACCATACAGCCCAATATATATATATATATGAAATAATTTATTGTTGCCTATTCCTCAAACTATACAACTGGGGAAAAATAAAATCATTGTAGCTGTAGGCCTATGCAGCCCTACTGGATGGAAATCTTAAATCCATGAAAAATAAAAATCACACAAAAACATTGTTATGAAACCACAGTTAATCTAAAGTCTCCTCTTCCTGCTAAAATTCTATGTATGTCTATGCAAACTCTTCTTATGCCTAGACTGATTTTAATGTCATGGAATAAAACAAAGATTTATAAAGATATAGAAAAATATATTGTCTTAAAAACCTTCTCATAAAACCCCCTTGCCTGATACTTTATCTACTAATGAAAAATTGCTTATAAACAATTAAACCCCCAAATTATGTAATTTCACTTTCAAACATTAATGTTCAATGTTCAAAATATGTTACTGCCACTCTTACCACTCCTAACCCCTCTCATATTAATCTTATTAATACTTCACTCAAACTCCTGGAGGCAATAGTCTCACAACCCTCCCTACATCTCATGGTTAATTCCCATCCTCACCCCACCGATAACTCTCCTTATTGTATTATCAGCAAGACTATATATTTTCCAAGTTATAACATAGTTCTTCCAAACAACAGTCCAGAACATCACCCAGGGTGATGTGGAAAACCTCCTTTTAATGCATGAAATTTGATATCAGTCGCTAAACCAAAGGTCCAAAGAAAAAAACAGCAATACCTAACACTGATACTTGACAACAGAAAGCAGCCAGAGGATATCATGTCCCACTCCCCAAACATCCCTTGTTGTTTTTTCTTATCAACCAAAAGTTAAGAATGTTAGATTTTAACATACTGACCCTGAGCTCAAGCTATTTGTCTAAATGCAGAATGCTCCATTCCAGCCTCTGCTGTTTTCACACCCCCACTGAACAACAGAAAATTATCTCTCCTAACAATAAGGCAGTCCTCAGAAAGTCAGTCTCTACCCTGAGAACAGTAAACATGGTACTTTTCCACCCTATGTTTGTACAACACTCAAACCCCACCCAACTCCTCCAGTTCTAAAGGTATTCCACAGCACAGTCAGATGGGCTGAAATCTCTTCAAACCCCAGCCATGTGGTGGGGGATGAAGTCTCTCTTCCTACCCCAGTCATGTGGGCAGGCTGAAATTTCACTTCAGACCCCTGCCATGCTGGTGACCTAACAAATTCCTGCCTGAATCTTAGTCTGTCTCTGAGCCTCATTGACCCAGAAACTAACAGTGATATAATAAACGAGGTGGAATTGTAAGACCTTGCTATGATTTTAAGAAATTTTGAAGATCAGCATATACATCAGGTTTACAAGCATGTATCTGTGTAACTAAGCCCTGACTATTTTGATTGGTTGAACCAAAAGCTCAGCAAAATTTGATGTTCAAATAAGGGCTGTAGTATTTCTCAAGAGATGGTTGATCATAGTAAGTGTCCAAGAACAATGAATAATATTGACACCTCAAATTCAGAGTGAACCATAAACATGCCAAAGTTGTTAACTTTTCCCCACTCTCCAGAATCATATTCACTTTCTGATTCTGCTTTTTTCATTAAAAATTTACTTTATTATAATCATTCTTACTCCATAGTTAAGATGCATGGTTAATGTCATGAAGCAATCAAAATACCGTTTTACTCTGACTCTTATTGCATAGCAGAATCCCAGGCCAATTGTATCCTCATTAAATGCTTGTTAAAAGAATAATATTCTCATTTTTCTATATTTTGTAATACAAAAAAAAAATCAGTGATGCAGCTGTCCTTCTTCTATTGTACATATAATTTGTATTTACACATTCAGTTTTCATGTTGTCTATAAAATAATGACCACATTCTTTCTTCAGAAATTGGAAGCACCCTACTGTTTATTCCTTAACTCCATCATCAAACATCTACTACTTTATCACCTTCTCCCTAATACAATGATGGCACTTGTAGTTTTTCCAATCTTTTTTTTTTTTTTTTTAACTCTTTGCCTACTCAGTCTATCAGAAATTTGAAACACATTCCAAGGAGGTGGGAATGATAGTTAAAATCACTTGTACTATGCCATTTAAAATCTTTTGGATTTTGATAGACAGCTATACATGAACTCCAAGAAGAATGCTTGAGTTTACTGATATTAAATAAAAAATATAGAAAGCATACTTTATTTATTGAGTAACTTCCTTCACACATATATAAAAGTTATGGTTTTAAATTCTTTTTTACTCCCAACTAATTCCAAAACTCCTTGTGTAATTTTTCTAAATGTTGGAGAAGTGATGTAACATGGAGTTTATAGCCATCGACTTTTTATAAAATTGGAGACTAATCATAGAATATGCTCTATTATATTTCTTATGTGTTTCAAAGTATTTGCACCTAAGGGTCTTAGGAAAATCTTAATGTATATTTTAAGAGTTTGTGTTTCTCTATATATTCATGAAGCATTTACAAATTGGAAGAAACAATAAGTGAGTTCAGTTCTGTCTAATAGTTAACCAATGTGCTTTATTCTGTACATACTGTTTAAGCTAAATAAATAGACAACATAAAATATTTTAAGGCAATATAGAATGCAGTTACAGAGAAAGAAATATAAAATATCATTTCCATGAAGCATGTAGCTTTTTTTAAAAAACTAATAAAATGGAAAGAAAATAAAAGACCATAATTATAATTTACAAATATATCACATTTCCTTCAAATAATAACTTCATCTGATAAAAGTTCTGCTTGTATCAGGTTAACCACCTTGTTAAAAAAGTC
Organism: Cabassous unicinctus; assembly: GCA_029593785.1. NCBI lineage: Eukaryota > Metazoa > Chordata > Mammalia > Cingulata > Chlamyphoridae > Cabassous > Cabassous unicinctus. Next base: position 12,419 of record JAQZBX010019386.1, read on the forward strand.
TTCTTTCACAAACAAAATATTTTGCTCCTTAAGTCAATTTAATCAATGAATTCAACCATTTTGACAAGTAGCCAAATTAGTGATTTTTTTGGTAGCACTATTTAAGATTTAATGTGTATATTCAAATTAGCTAATCAGACTGTTGTTATCTGGTTACTGTCAAAATTGGAAGATGAATTATTGATGCTTTGAAATTATCTTCCAGGGATAGAAAGGTGTCCTAATCTTTCCCCTCCAGGAAAGTACAAATATATCATACATGTACTTATTGATTCCACTAAATCAAGAAGTACTTATTTTGTGTTTATAAAGATTTTAAAATGTACTACATGCCCATCTTTTTTAAAAGAACAGAAATAAAAACATGTACTTATTCTCTTTTACATTATTATGTTTGTCATTTTTTGGATAAAATATTCAGAATATTTCCTTAAATTTGTATTTAATTGGAGGCCAATGATTCTATTTATTGTAACTATTAAACATATTGTGTCGAAGTGTTATCAATTTGTAAATTAAGTCTTTGGGAAAGTAATTTTAATATGCATGCATCTTTTATACTATATATGAATGATACTCTTATTTTTGAACTTTTCCATAAGCCAATAATGTCATTAAACTACTTGACATAGTAACTATAAGCTTATCATAAAAAATCCAGTATCAGAGTTACTATTAATAACCAATTGATTCAATATAAATGGCTGTTATAATTCTGTCAACTAGAATGAAAATTCCTTGGAGAAGCAGCAGTCCAAATATTAATTGACCTATTTATGAAAAGAATAAAATCATTAATTTATTTGAATATCTTATGTGTTATTTATACAATAGATGTATAATAGATGTTTCTTATCCTAGAATTCAATATGCTATCAGCTTTAAAAAATTATAATCCAGGATAACAACAGAATAGGAAGCACTAACAATCAGCTCATCCCACAGGACAACTAATAATCAGCCAGGATCTCTCCAGACCAACAGTTTGAGGATTTTGGAGACCAGATCACAGTTCACCATTCAAGGAAGAACAGGAAGTGGAGAATAACCGCCTGGAGGTAAACATATTACTCCATTTGCAGAGGCAGTTGCCCATCCTAACTGATGAGGCAGGTCACCTCTTGACATACTTGTTTGCTGGAAGCAGAAGCTCTCTTTCCCAAAAGCAGGGAAGATGAAGTGGCCTAGCATCAATTAAAGTTGTTGACTGATAAATTCAGCTAGCTGGATTCCAATCTTGAACATAGCTGAAAGTTTAAACCTGCCCAAGCCACAAAGAAAAAAGAGCATTTGTTTGGTACTGAACCCCAGCAGAAGTGGAAGCAGTGGTGACTGAAAAACACAATGATATCCTAGGTGGTAAGTATCAGTCCAACATACCCAGCTTGGAAAGCCACAGTTCAACCCCTCACATCAAGCAATATTAGAAATTTCATGCAGTTTGAACACTTTCTCAAGACAGAGCAGGCAGATTCAGGTGGGCTTCCAATAACCCTGGAAATAAGGGCAATGCACACTCTCTTGGGGATAGTGAGGGAAGATTCACCATGCTCACCTTGAAGGGCTGTGAAACACCTGGCTCCCCTGAATGGAGACGAAATGCACACTGTCTTTTGGGCAGGGAAGGCAGATTTACCCTGCCCACCATGAACAATTACTGCACTCTCCCCTTAAAGGTCTCACAGGAAAGGGAAGAACAAAGAGCCATCTGATCATTTTCTCTCAAGACAGAGAAGGCAGCATACCCTGCTCACCTGTGGGGCTGTGTTCAGTACAGGAAGTATCAGTTGATCAGAGAACTCAGATCTCAGGGGCTGAGAGCTGTGCAAGAGTTCCAAACCAGATAAACACAGCCTCAACCATGACACACCACAAGCAAATTCAGCTGAAAACCAAAGGCACAGAATAATCTTATGGCAACAGGGAACAACTGAATAAAGAGTGATACCTGCTGTGTGTTTAAATTTAATTAATTCAATTAAGAAGACACTGCTTGAACACAAAGGAGAATTTGAAAGTTTACAAAGAAATGTAAGAGCCCTTACTTTTCCTAAATACAAAATTCTCATCTTTGGATAGAACAATTGGACAAAGTATCAATAAGGAAACAGAACTTGAATAATATAAATGATCCAAATGTGACAGACATATATAGAACATTGCTTCCCCAATTAGCAGGATGTACATTTTTCTCAAGTGCTTATGTATTTTTCTCCAAAATAAACTATAGGTTATGTCACAAATGGAAGAGCTTAAAAATACAATGGAGACATATAATAGCAGATTGGAATTGGAAAAGGACAGAATAAGAAAGTTGGAGGACAGAAACACTGAATTTGAAAAGACAGGAGAATAGGAAGAGAAAAGAATGGAAAATGGTCTCAGGGAATTGAATGACAATGTGAAACCACAAACACATGTATTATAGTTGTCCCAGAGGAAAAAGAGAATGGAAAAGGGAAGAAATTATATTTGAGGAAATAGTGGCACAAAATTTTCCAAACCATGAGCAAGACATAAATATCTATACCAAAGAAGGACAATGCACTCCAAACAGAATACACCCAAAAAGACCTGTTATGAGGCACCTACTAGTCAGAATGTCAAATGCCAGAGATAAAGCAAGAATTCTGAAAGCAGCAAGCTAACTATATTTCATCAAATATTAGTATGTGAAACCATGGAGGCTAGAAGGCAGTGGCAGGATAAATTAAAGCTTCTGAAATAGAAAAACTTCCAGCCAATAATTCCTTATCCAGCAAAACTGTCTTTCAAACCTGAGGGTGTGTTTGAAGTCTTCACAGATAAACATAAACTAAAAGAATATGTCATCAAGAGACTAGATTTTTAAGAGATGCTAATGGGAGTGCTACAACCTGAAAGAAAATAGAAGAGAGAGAGGCTTGGAGAAAACTATAGAATAGGAGATTATTAGATTACTATAATTATTATATTATTATATTAATAATAATGACAATATTAGTAAAGGTAACAAAAAGTGTTATAAGACAGATAATTGTAAGATAGGTCAATGGAAGCACAAAAGATACAATGGATGAAGTAAGTAATGCCTTTACAGTAATAATGTTGAATAATAATGGGTTGAACTACCCAATCAAAAGACACATACTGGCAGAATAGATAAAAAAAATCCAGCCATCTATATGGTGTCTACAAGAAACTCACCATGCATGCAATGACACAAGTAGAGTGAAAGTAAAAGGTTGGAAAATGTTATTTCACTCAAATAGTAATCAAAAAGAGATGGCCAAGAGGTTTCATTTACAAATCTCCAAGGATCTAGGGGAAAGCCTGGATAACTCCTAGCAAAAGTCATCCTCATTGGTCCCCAAAGAGCTAACAGGTGGGGATGATAAGGCAACCAATCAGAAGAACAGCTAGAGTCCATCCCCAACATTAGGAAAAGGGAGGACGACAGGTCTTAAAAAGGCATACCATAGGGCCCTATGCGTCTGTCTCATCCTGTAGCCTAACCATATCTGGGGTGTATATTTATCTCTTTTCTCATTTTTTAATAAACATTTTAAAACCTTTCCTTCCCCCCCAAAAAAAGATATACCATGAAAAAATAATTTAAAGAGTTGAACAAAATAGAATTTAAATACAAAACTATTATAAGAGGTGAAAAGGGACATTATATACTAATAAAAGGAACAATAAACTAAGAAAAAATAACAATAATAAATATTTATGCAGATAACCAGGTTGCCCCAAAATACATGAGGCACACACTGGCAAAACTGTAGAGAGAAATAGATGTCTCTACAATAATAGAGACTTCAATACAAACTCTCATCTTCGGATAGAACAAATGAACAAAAGATCAATAAGGAAACAGAAATTGAGTAATATGGTAAATGAACTAGAGCTCAGAAATATATATAGAATACTGCATCCCAATACAGCAGGATGTACGTTTTTCTCAAGTGCTCCTGGATCTTTCTCCAAGAAAGAACATATGTAGGATCACAAAATAAGTCTCCATAAATTTAAGAAGATTGAAATTATATAAAGAGCTGACACTGATTATAAAGGAATGAAGCTGGAAATCAACAGCAGGTGGAGAAAGGGAAAAGTCACAAACATGAAAGTTAAACAATGCACTCTTAAACAATCAGTAGGTCAAAGAGAAATCACAAGATGAATCAGTAATTATCTCAAGATGAATGAAAATGAGACACAGACTATCAAAACTTTTGGGATGAAGTGAAGGCAGTGCTGAGAGGAAATTTAAAGCTGTCAATGTTACATTAAAAGAATAAAGAGCTAAAATCAAAGACCATCTAGTTACCTGCAAGAAAAAGAAATGAAAAATAACCCCAAATAAGCAGGAGGAAAGAAATAGGAAAGATTAGAGCAGAATAAATGAAATTGAGAACAACAACAAAAAACAATGGAAAGAATTTTTAAAAAGTTGGTTCTTTGAAAAGAGCAACAAAATTGATTTCCCTTAGCCAGACTGACAAAGAAAATAGAGAAAAGAAAAAAACAAATAAAATCAGAAATGATAGGGGGTCATTACTCTGACTATACAGAAATAAAAGTGATCATAAGAGAATAATATGAATAACTGTAGGCCAAAAAAACTAGACAATGCAGATGAAATGGACAAATTCCTAGAAACAAATTTGCAACCTACAATGCCCTTAGAAGAAATAAAAGACCTCAACCAACTGAACACAAGAAATGAGTTTGAAAAATACTTTAAAATCCTCTCAAGGTTGAAAAGCCCAGAAACAGACTTCACAGGTGACTTATACCAACCATTCAAAGAAAAATTAATACCAAACTTGATCAAAACCTTCCAAAAAATAGAACAGGAAGGACTGGTACCAAACTCATTTTATGAAGCAAATATCACTTTAACTCCAATTTATCGAGGTAAACATAATACAAAAACAGAAAATTACAGACTAATTTCTTGAATATAGATGCAAAAACCCTCAACAAAACAATTGGTCATTGAATCCAAAAGCACATTAAAAGAATTATACAACATGATCAAGTGGACTTATTCCCAGGTATTCAAGGGTGGTTCAATTCAAGAAAATCAAACAATGTAATACATCACATTATTAAATTGAGGAAGAAAAACGTCATGATGAACTCAAAAAGACATTTGGCAAAAATCCGACTTCCTTTCTTGATGAAAACTCTCTGAAATATGGAAATAGAGGAAATTTTCTCAACATAATAAAGTGCATATATGATAAACCCACAGCTCTCACTGTACTCAATGGAGAAAGACTGAAAACCTTTGCCATGAAAGCAGAAACCAAAAAAGGTACCTCACTATTACCATTGTTATTCAATATTTTCCTAGGAGTTCTAGCTAGAGCAAATAAGCAATAAAGAAATAAAAGACATCCAAATAGGAAAGAGAGGAGTAAAATGTTGATTATTTGCTGATGACAAGATCCTATACCTAAAAAATCCTGTAAATTCCATCACAAACTACTAGAAATAATAGATGAGTTCAACAAATTGGCAGGATACAGGATTAATATGCCAAAATCAGTAGCATTTCTCTTTATTACTAATGAGCAACCTACAAAGGAAGTCAGAGAAAATACCCATTTATAAAAGTACTAAAAGATTCAAATATTTAGGAATAAACGTACAAAAGAACTCAAAGGACTTGTATTTAGAAAACTACAAAACATTGCTAAGAGAAATCAAAGAAGAACTAAATGGAAGGATATTCCATGTTCAAGTTTTAGAAGAATAAATATTGTTAGGATATCAATTCTACCCAAATTTCTCTCCAGATTCTATCCAATTCCAATACAACTTCCAACAGCCTTTTTTTTTTTTTTACAGTATTGGAAAGGCCAATTATCAAACTTATTTGGAAAGGTTATAGGTCCTGAATACTCAAAAATATCTTTACATTGAAGTTGGAGGACTCGCACTTCCTGACTTTAAAGCCTATTGTTTTGCTACTGTCGTAAAAACAGAGTGATACTGGTATAAAGATAGATAGGTTGACGAATAGAATAGAATTAAGAGTTCAGGAATAGATCTTTGAATTTATGACAATATGATTTTTGACAAGGCTGTCAAGCCCACTCACCTGGGCCAGAACAGCCTATTCAACAAATACTGCTGGTTCAACAGGATTTCCACATCGAAAAGAATGAAGAAGGACCCCTATCTCACTACTTATACAAAATGTAATGCAAAATGGATCAAAGACCTAAATATAAAAGCTACCATCATAAAACTCTTAGAATAATATGTAGGAAAATATTCAAATCTTGTGATACACAAGGTTTCTTAAACCTTATACCCAAAGCATGAGCAATGAAAGGAAAAATAGGTAAATGAGACCTCCTCAAACTTAAACACTATTGTGCATTAGAGGATTTCTCAAGAAGGTGAAAAGGCCACCTATTCATTAAGAGAAAATATTTGGAAACCATATATCTGATAAGGATTTTATATTCATGCTATCTAAAGAGATGATGCAACCCAATGATAAAACGTACAAGCAACCAATTTTAGAATTGGGCAAAAAAATTCAATAGATTTTTCTCCAAAGAGAACATATGAATGGCCAAAAAGGAGATGAAAAAAATGTTCCTCATTAGCTGCTAGGGAAATGCAAATCAAAACTACACTGAGATATAATTTCCTGCCTTAAAAAATGACCATTAACACAAAGTCAGAAAACTACAGGTGTTGGAGAAGATATGGAGAAATAGGAAAACTCTTAACCTTTGGTGGGAATGTAGAATGGTGCAGTCTCTGTGAAAGAGTGTTTGGTGGTTCCTCAAGAAACTAAATATATAATTGCCACATGATCCAGCAATAATTCCGTTACTAGGAATATATTCAGAAGACTGAAAGCAAGGACATGAACTGACATTTGCACATCAATATTCATAGCAGCATTATTCACAATTGCTATAATATGGAAACAAAGCAAGTACCCGTCATCCAATGAGTGGAAAACAAAATGTTGTATATAATTACAATGGAATACTACATCAGCTGCAAGAAAAAAAGGAAATTGAGAAGCCAATGACAAAATGAATTAACCTTGATGACATTTTGTTGAGTGAAGTGTCAGATACAAAATGACAAATATTGCATGATATCAATAATATGAATTATAATGATGACTAAACATGGAGATAAACACTAGAGTACAGGATACTAGGAAATTGAACTTGAGTTGAGAATGGGAGCTGATGCTTAATGTATGTAGAATTTTTAATAAATTTGATTGTAAATATGTGGAAATGGATAGAGTTGATGTTAGCACATTATAGTGGATATAAATAACACTGCTAATTTATAAATGTGATTGGCCCTGAAAGATGTAGTGTGGATGTAATATTTCAATTGAAAGGAAGCTAGAGAATATTGTAGGGATTGTAAAACTGTGATTTTGGTGGAGGGTGATAATTTGTGGTTAATAATGTAATTTTAAGAATGTTCTTTTACAAAGTGTTAAGAATATGGTGAAACATGGGAAAATTACAGTTAATATAACTTATGGATTTTGGTTAAAAGTCATTGTAATATTTTTCAGCAATGGAAAAGCAGATATTCTATTAATTCTAAGGGAGAATAATTTGTTATAAGGGGGTATAGGATTTTTCATTGTGGAGTGATGGAAATATTCTAAAATGGACTGAGGTGATGAGAGCACAACTCTAGCTTGAATATAAGAGCTGTTTTTGTCACACTTTAAATAGATTGTACAAAGCATTGAACTGTAAAACACAATGAATCCTGTGGTGGAAGATGCACTGTGTTTAACTGCAAAAATATGAGAACATTCTCTCATGAGCTGTAACAATTATATAATATTAATACAGGGTGTCAATAAGCAGGTGGGTTGGGTTAATAATACACCAAATATAAGATATTGGCGGTAGTTAGTAGTAATGTTTTGACCATGCTTTCTCATAGTTTGTAACATTTTTTTTTTTTCCACAAAAATGCAAGGTGTAGGTGGTACGGTAATGTATTAAGATATGTATGTTAGTTTCATAAGTTTGCAATTTTTGCCATATACATAATGTTCATTGTTGTTCATGCATGAAAGATGAAATTCAATAAAGCAGGTTTAAAAAGTACAAAATTACATTACAAAAATAGAAATATAAGCAGCATATTTACTATAGCTTTAAAAAGAGGTCAATATAAAGTAATACAAATATAGTCCTGGAACGTATTGCATTTTCTTTCAGTCTCATCTCAGTACAAAGTTCCAATGAGACATAAAATTATATATCAAATGATTATTAATTAAATGGGGAAGATAGATATTCTTATATAGATTGGGTTTAAAAATTAAATGAGATGCCTTAGGACAATTTTTATGTTTGCATATAATTGGCATATAATTGAGTTTACTATTTGGCATATTAAATTCAAAATAAATTAAAACAACTGAGAAGCATTAACACACAATACACTCTCTTACACACACTTGCACACACACAAATATAAACCAGTTTGCAACATATTCAATATTCAATAATAAAAATTATTCTTTATATAATCACTAAGCTATTATTTATATTATTGCAGTATTATTACAGTTATTTAAAATTTTAGTTTCACTATTATATACCAGAGATTGGGAGAATTGATAGAGACAGGGAGAGAGAATGAAACAGAGAGCTATAGAGGGAAAGAAAAAAAATAAGAGCAAATTTCAGGAGGAAATAAAACATGACACTAACGCAAAGTTCAATTCAATGAAATGAATCAAAAATATATTTTTACTCCCTGCTTTGTATATTGGTCCAAAAAATTACCTGGAAGAGAAAGGAACACAGCACATTGAATGAGAATGTTAGGTTTGGCTTCCTTGCACATGCACTCATTCTGTGTGTGAGAGACCCACTGGGTATAGCATGTTTGAAGGGAAAGAGGAAATCATGTGATGTTTTATGTTCCATATTCCAAGATAAAGTTATTCAACTGATTATAATTTCTTACATTCTACTCATTTGACATTTTAACTAACAATCCTTTTCATTCTGACTTTTAAGGACACTGCATCGCATCCCACAGAATTATTGTAAGGTGACCATATTTCTGCCCATTGACGCTGCCACTCCAATTAAGAAGAATCTTTTAATATGTGTTTCACAGTAACATCCAATTCATTATTTCCAGTCCTGAAATGCTCAAGTGTGTCTGCAATCACAATGATTAAGAAAATCATGTAGAATGGCTAATGCCAAAAATCAATGAATCATCCTTGATTTCTTTTTCTGTCTCTTGAATGTACAAATCACTCTCTCCTATCTAATCTTTGGACATAAATGTCTCTCATGAGTTATTCAATCTCATTTACTATGGACCACATGTGGCCCTTGTATCCCTCTTCAAATAAACAGAACCTGGGTAGACACAGTATCACCCACATACCAAACATTTTCCATAGAGCTATGGAGTATGGCTCATTCACTACATTCAGACACAGACATTAGAGGAGTGGTGGAGATTGGAGACACAAACCCTTGTTGCTTTTTTATCATACTACTTAGCATGTGGACATGGTATGTGGCCTTGCAGTTGTCCTGGAACAGTTACAAGTGTGTAACCATGTCACCTCTGTTGTCATCAGTTAGTCCATTTCCCTTAGGAAGAATCTGTTCTCTGTAGATCATAACTGCTGTCTACAATGGTTTAATTATACATGTTATCTTATTTTGCTTTCATTCCTTTACTTGATATCTTATGTTAATTGAATTATTTAAGACTCCATGGTAACCTAAAAGCATATGTATTGCCAAAAGGATATCCTTAGTTCTTAATGGTTTGCCTGTTTATCTCACCTACTTATTATCTTATGTGAATTGAACTATTTACAACTCTACTGTAACCTATAACCATATATATTACTCCTGCTAGTTTTGTCATTTCTTAGTGGTTTGTTTAGTTTTGTCTCCCTACTTGTTATCTTATGTTAATTAAGCAATTTACAACCCTTTTGTAACCTGTAACTTGATGTGAACCCCAGCTGCCTTTTGTCAATCCTTAAAAGCAGCCTCTGGTTCCTGAAATTACACACTTCCAAGAGAACAAATAAGTCAATATCTCCAAACTTCCCAAATAGACTATCTCCACCTCCTATTAATTGATTTTCATCAAACCTTGGAGTTTCATTTTGGGAAGCCAGATCTGAGGCTTCTTTGTCTCTTGTCTCCTTACAGAGCACTATGTAATAAATCTCTTTCACTCTCTGAAACCCTTGTGTCACTATAATACTTTTATTTAAATTGCTCAGTGAGCTTGGTTAGGCAGCAATGGGACCAAATTCTGGGCATGGAAGAGTATAAAACTAAGATGCATCAGGCTATTACTTATTGCATAAGATTCAATAGACCACACCAGTCTTTCAAAATCCAGACTTTTTTCTATGAGCAAGTAAAAAATATGTTTCAATAGTGGGTTAGCCATTATATAGGTGTCTTTACTCTTGGCAGAAAGTATGTCTGTCTTATAATGCACACACTGATTAAATGAAAATAATGAATTTTCTTTTTAAAATCATTCACTGCCTTGGTGGAGGAAATTAAAAGCAAGTACTAAGATGATAAGTTGGGAGTAAAAATCTGCTATATTGTAGTTAAGAAGATATTTCTTTAATTTGATGTCTGCTGTATCACACAAGACAAACTATGTGGCAACTGTGACAATGGTGTTAGATACAAGATTTTAAAAGTTCAAAATATTAGCAATGGTTTTTCCACCTTCAGCAATGACCAGAAGAAAGAGATGAAGTCAGTCACAGAAAATATGATATATATTTTTCTTGATTAAATTATTCTCTTCTTGGAGCATAGAATTAAAATCAACTGCTCTCTATAAATAGTAAAGCAATAGGGTTGACAATGACAAACTCTTGTGCTCTTAACAACAAAAACATAAAACAAGTAGCAAGAAGTAAAATGTGGAATGCCAGCTTGACAAGATGAATTCATGGGTGAAAACTAATGAAGCACCTTCCCTTGAGAGATCAGGCAGGAGAGTAGGGATCCTTTACTTTTCACAAAGAAACAATTTAAAGTTCTTCTCACTCAAGGTGATTGTACATTTTCTCCTCAGAGTCATCTTTCATAATGATGGGAACAATCAAATGACATTTGTATTGAAAACTACTTTTGCAAGTTTTTTTTCTAAAGTAATTTCCTAATGTAAGTGACTAGAATTTTTGAAGGATGAGTATTGCAAAATAAAACCTAAACTTGGCCAATACCAGTCTGTGGATTTTAAAACTTTAAATAATTCCTTAGACCACTGAATCTGCTTTACTAGGAATTAGGCTTCACATTCAGTGCATCACTGAAATATCTCCAATCCCTTCTACAATTAAGGTATGTAAAGCAGCTTTATGAGCAGACAAATAAATGCACAAAGTGTGGTACAAACACCAAAAGAGCACATGGACAGAGAGAGATCCATCAGAAGGAAAAGCAAAGAATTGACACCAAGTCCTGTCACAAAACTCCACTGAGAGGATAACATTCTTGTTATACCTCAAAGGTCTTTGGATAATTGTTTTTGTTGTTGTTGTTAGGAGTTACCTGGGAATTGAATTCAGGACCTCTTAAATGGGAGGCAGTGGCTCAACCACTGAGCTACAGCCACTCCCCAATGACAGTTGGTTTTTTCATTTGTTTGTTTTTAGGACATACTAGGAATTGAACCTAGGACTTCATAAATGGGAAGCAAGAGCTCAACCACTTGAGCTACTTCTGCTTCTCTAAATAATTGTTTTTTAATTTAGCAAATTTCAACTATATGTTTAAAATTCTAGTTATCTGGCTTTTATTTTTGGCACTTAGATTATTTCTCAGATTTTGTTACCAAATTAATGTAAATAATATCACTGGTATTGTTTTTTAAAAATTTTTTGCTTGTATGCATATTTTTAGTATAAGTATATTAGGCATGTTTACACAAAAATTCATAATCCCTCACAAAAAAATAAATCATTTACTATCCAACCCTTTACAGTAAAATTCACCTAGCCCTGGGTCTACTGAATTGGACATTAGAAAAAGGTTGCAATACAACAAAGCTAAGGACCCAGACAGACATTAACCAAATGTTATAGAAACCCAAAGGAAGAGAGGTAGGGTGCTGATGGAGACACTAGGAAGGACAGACAGGTTGCTTTGGTATCTTTACAAAGGTTTCTCCAGGGTGGGAGTGAAGACAGGGAACTAGCCATCCCAGGAGCTGAAGCCTTCAGGAGAGTTTGAGGGTAAACCTACAACTAACCATGAACAGAGGATGTTTTTTTTGTTGTTTTGTTTTTTTAATTTTTTTTTATTTGTAAAATGATATATAAATACATATGCATATATGTGCATTTGTTTACATAAATGTTATTTGTTATATATATATATATATATATACATTTTATAAAGGTGCCTAGATTATTTACACAGACACAATGGTAGGTGGACACTGGTTTGTAAACAGAAGAAAAGCTTCTTTCATAATTGCTCATTGTTTTCGTGGCTGGCACTCTGGGTGAGGGACAAGATTTCAAAATGTTAAAATGAACTTTTCTAGTTCAAGTTATTCATCCTGGGATGGCCAAGTCCTGCTTCCTTTAAAAGGCCTTGCACTGACATTCTCTCTCCTGCACCTTTAACCTCTCTACTAGATTCTGCCATAGTTCCTACAACAAGCCTCCCTGGAGCCCCATGCCTTTCGGGATACCTATAGGTCCCTTCACCTTAACACCAAAACTCCTCCACCAATTCCCCTGCCTGCACTCTCTGCACTTTCCTTCTCAGGGCCCCACCTCTCCCATCCAGCTCTGAGCCTACCACTCCACCACCTCTCTGGCCAGGGCCTCCAGCCATCTCCAAGTTATTAAAATGGGCTCTTTAAAGCCTTCGTCTTCTGTAACCTTAGGGCTGACCTCGACGCTGTCACCCATTTCCTCTTCTTGGCAACATTTTATTTCCTAGGCTTCCATGACTCCATTAGCTTCTGGTTTCCTTCCTCCCTCTCTGGCATCTTCTTCTTACCCAACATGGTATGCTGGCTTTCTCCTTTAAACGATGGAGTTTCTCAAGGCTCACTCAGTTCTCCCCTGATGATCTTCCTCTAAAATAGGATTCAGTCCCATTTAAGTTGTTGGTTTGTCCATTGAAATAAAAGCCAGTCCACAAGAAAAAACCTCTTCCCAATCATAAGGCATCCAGTCAAGTTTGGCTTTCCCAAGGCCCCATTGAAGGAATTAGATGATTCCCTCCCTGAAAAACTTTGAGAAATCCCTTAAGAGATGTAATGACTCTTTCAAATTTTAACACATATATTCAGATATATTTTTTAGAGTAGAATTCAAATTTCTTATCAATATTCAATATTAAATTTTATATTACTCTATTTGAAATAATTTTAAATGGTGTTTCACTTATATAATTGAACTGTCTTTATTAATTTCTTGTTTCAGTGCCTTCACTTTTGAAACAGTAAATATTTGAAAGTAATTTACTGATTTCCAAATTTTTTATTCAATTGAGAACATTGTATAAATAGAATTATACAGAATTTCAAATATTTTTATTATAAAAATTTAATGTAGATATTTACTAATAAATAATATTTCATCAGATTGTTCAAATTAGCTGATCTGGGAAGAGATAAGGCAGAAGATTGATAGGTGATAATTGTATCCTGTCCATTACATTGTTTTTAGATGACAAATTTTCCAGGTCATTATTCCAGTTTGCTTTTTTCAAAATGCTAAGCACTTATGTTTAAAGGAAAAAACTCATCATGCTGCAATACTGTAATGTTACATAAATTCCTGCTTCCAATTTCTCCCCACATAAACACGTTTTTTACTTTTTTCACCTTATTTTTTCTGGAACACAATTCTAAGTATTCAAGATGATTGCTGAATTACATTTCCTAGATTTATAAACAAATTAAACAGCATCTGCTTACCTTTAGTTTTCATGTTCCAGTGAAAATAAGCTAGTCATATTTACAGATATTTTTATTTGCAATTTTGCCTTAATTCTTCATCTTTTTTCCTACCTTGTTTAAAGGCTTAATCTTTTCTCATTTTCCAATATTCATCTATACTATCTCCCTGAATGCAACCATACTTACTCAATTTAGAGCAGAGTACTCTCTCTCTCTCTCTCTCAGAGCATGGTACCTCTGTCCAGGCATCATATTTATTCTTGCATCCATCATATTTTTTCACATCCATCTATGTTTCACTTTTTTCTTACCACTCCTGGTAAAAGATTTCACTCTAGGGTTTACCCTACTCCAACCATATCTTGACCTAAGCATTCTTTTGTGAATCCACCACTGCTTTCTTTTTAAAAACTTCATCTTTCACCATAGTTGTTTTAACCACTTTTACTCTACAAAGGACTATCTTGCTAATTCCTCTCACAGTTAACACAGTAGGCTCACTGACATCTCAAAATCCTCAAGCAAAACCATGGTCCTATATAGTTTCTGGTCTCTTGTCAAAATTCATATGTTTCAAATTCACTTCTTTCAAATTTACTGGGGACTACTAGATGATGCCACATCAGGCATTTGCTTCAAATTCAGTTGATGGTTTTTAGAGATAAGGGGCAGAAATTGTTGGAAGCTTCAAAGAGAGAGAATAACTAAATAACTTAAAGTCCTTTTTGGTGTGACTTGGGAAAGGGAAAAACACCACCATTTGACAGTGCAGAAAGGGAAGGTTTCTCTAGGGAACAGCCAGAGAAGGAAGTGAAGGCAATGTGTGAAAACTGTTTGAAGTGACTTGGGAAGAGGTATCACTGATGACATCCCAGGCAATCATTAGGATGCAATGGAAGCTTCTGGGAGTCTCAGGGGAGGAGAGAGGGGAAGTGTGCTTCAGCCCGCGATTGCTGAAATATTTTATAAAGAATGAGAATGTGTGTTTGTCACAAAAAAAGACCTTCATTGCCACTTTCCCAACATTTTCTCACTTCTTAGCATCTTTTATTTCTATACAGCAGAGCCAGGGAATACATTGTCTCCTAAGGGATCTGCCTATGATGTGCCACGTACATTGGAAACTACACCTGGGCAGAGTCTATGGTTTGTCTTGTTTTTAGCTATATATCCAAAATCGAGATATTCACCAGGCGTTTGTGTAAAGAATGAATGTACTTATTCTACACACTGCCTGCTACAGACAGGCAGATAAATAGTGTTCACTGTATAAAGTGATTCTGCTTTAATAAATTTTCATATATTGATGAGTCAATATGAATGGTAACCAAATAAAGTTAATATGAAGTTTAATTTTTTAAAATTAAAATTTAATAATTATTAAATTATTAATTTAATAATTTCATCCATCCTTTATATGAGAGCTAAACTTAGTTGTTCATTTTATATGTCTTACAAGTTTATAAGCATCATGCTTTTGTTATTTCATTTAATCATCAAACACCTATATGTGGCCCAGAGAGATTTGATCATTCCCAAGGTTTTCCACTATAAACAAGGCCTCATATCATGAGGTGGCTGTGACAGATAGCACATTCTATATTAATACACCATTTTCCCAACATCTATCCTTCTTATACAACAGAGGGGCTCCATTTGATTTCTCTCTTTAGAGCATGATGTTGTTTTTAATGAGGTTGAAAATAGCTATTTCACAAAGGTATGAGTGTTGTTTGGAACTGCTATTAGGACTGGCCATTTCATGAGTGCAATTGTTTTAAAGTGAAATTGTGTTCTCTGCAATACTATTGTTATTTTTATTAGAACCCATGAAATATATAAATTATATTGGGTGTAATTTTCTCTTAGCATGAATTATCTTTACCTCAGAAATCATTGAGATCTATCTTCAAGGTAATATATTTTTTATAAAATTTTATTATAGTATATCATGCATACATGCACATACTTAACCAATAAGTGTTTAGTAAAATTTCTGATCCTACAAAACAAGCATGTATATAATCATACAAGACTCCCATATATCACTGCAATATCAACACCATGCATTGTGGTGAAACATTTGTTTTAAACTATGAAAGAGCATAATTAAAATATTTCAACTAACTCTAACCCATATATTACATTTGGTGTATTTTTCCCCAACTCACCCAAGTATTAACAACTTTTATTAATATTATATACTTTTTATACTTTATGAGAGATCATTCTCATATTTCATTTCTTAACCACTGACCATCTTCCACCAATGGTCTTGTGTTATACAGTCCCATGCTTTGTTCAGTGCATTCAAAGTGTACACTCAGAGGCTCTCAGGTTCATCACAGATTTGTGCTGTAATTGGGTGAGTCAATTTTAGAATGTTTTCATTAATCTAAAAGGAATAATCGCATAGCCTCTATTATCCCCCTACTGGTGTGTCTTAGACTTATGGGAAGATGGCATTGAAGTTATAGACAGGGCTCAACTCTCTTACAAAAGCAGTGGAGGAAGGGCCAAATGCTATCTCAGGGTGCTGCTTTGGAAATCTGCAAACAAGGAGAGAGTGGCACATTGTCCAGGAGAGAGAAGGGCAGAGAGACAAAGAGGCCAAATGAAAACAGTGAGTTGTTCACCCCTGGGCCTGGGAACACCACATATACCCCATCTTTAAGGTGAATAGACTCAGTAAAATTCCTGCCTCACTACATCCAACTGAGAGGGAAATAAATTTCTGCTCCATGGGAGAAAGAGGGGTTAGCCCAAGTTAGAGTATGGCTTCTTTTCAATGAGTTTGGCTAACTGAGCTCCATTTAAATCTCAAAAACACCACAGCCAGCACTAAAGTGGCTCTAGGGAGATGGGAGATGAGATCTGATGAGGCAAGTTGTCACAACTGACCAGAGAGAGAGAGGAGCTCGGTCAGTGAGGGGCTTGAGGGAGACCAGTGCCTAACCAACACTAGAGAGAAGAAAACCAGGAGATATAGCCAGGAAAAGGTTAGAAGCTCAACTTACCTGAGAGAAGGGAGATGGGGAAAGCCACTAAGCATTCAGAAGCCTACCTGAAGTGGATGTAGCTCAGTAGAGAAATGCCTGCCTCACATACACTAGGCCTCTGGTTCAATTCATGATACATCATAAGAGAAAGGTTCCAGAGAGTGATCTACTCAGTTGCCAGGCACCCAGCTTGTATGCAATGATAAGGAAGTTATAGACTGATATTTTCTTGTTTTCTTTTGTTTTCATCACCTGTTATTCTTAATTTTTTTATTATTTTTAATTTATTTTAGTTTGTATTCTTAGTTTTATTCTCTAAAACTGGGTAAATTACCTGTGAATGGCAGGCTTCATTGTGAGTGATTGATGAACACTGGAAGCCTGAGATGTTTCCTAAGGACTTAAGAGGTAAGCCTGTTTTTCCTGGGTATTTTTTTAATTTTGTTTCATTTTTATTGTTTTGTTTGCTCTTTGTTTCCATTGTTTCTTATCCTTATATTTTCTCCTTTATTTATTTCTTTATTTCCTTCAATTTTCCCCTCTTCAGTTATTTTTTTTTTCATTACATGTTTTCTTGTTTTGTCTTCATTTATTTTCTTCTTCTCATCTTTCCATTCATTTATTTTATTGTATTTTTTCTTGTTTCATTTTTATTCCATCTTTTCTATTCTTATTCCTTTGTATTTTTTATGATTTTTACTCTTATTATATATTTATTTTTCTGTCTCTTTTGTGGTTCATTTTCTATCTTATTATTATTATTTTATTTTCCTTGTTTCATTTTCTATGTTCTTAATATTTTACAAGGAAAAACAGCCAACTATAAGAATATAGAATAAGGACAATCAAATGTCAAGGAAGCTTCACACAAAATAAAATAAAATGCCAGAGTAAAAAGAGAAGCTAACCATCTGATAATCATATCAATATAAACAGAGGCCTAGAAAACAAGAAAAAATTACAAGCCATACTAAGAAACATGGAAACAATGCACTGTCTACTGAACAATTTAAAAAACAAGAGATGATGCAGATCATGTACAATTAATCAAGGATGTCCAAAGAAATATCATTAATCCACTTAATGAAGTGAAGGAAGAGTTAAAAGATTTTAAGACACTTGGGGACCTTACTGAAGAAATTGTAAACATTACATCAAAAGATAACAGATCTGATGGTGATGAAAGGCACAATATAAAAAATGCAAAAAAAAAAAATTCTGGAAGCATATAACAGCAGATTTAAGAAAATAGAGGAAAGACTTAGTGATGTTGAAGACAGTACAATTGAAATCAGATAGATAGTAGAAGAAATAGATTAAAAGGTAGAAAAATTCAGCAGGGACTCAGGAAATTCAGTGACAATATATGGAGTGCACAAACATATGCATTATATGCATCTGAGAAGTAGAAGAGATGGGAAAAGTGAGCAGAAGTTGTGTTGGAGGAAAGAATGCCTGAAAATTTGCCAACTCTCTTGAGAGACATGGATATACATGTTCAGAAATTGCAGAACACTCCAAAGAGTATAAAAACTACCAGGAATACACTGAGATGTATACTTATTAAATTTTCAAATGTTGAAGAAAAAGTGAGAATACTACAAAAAGCAGGAGAAGAAATATCCATCATGCACAGAGGATACTTAATAAGATTAAGTGCAGATTTCTCATATGATATCATGGAGGTGAGAATGCAATTGTATGACATAGTTAAGTGCCAAAAGAAAGAAAAAAAAAAAACACCATCAGTCAAGAATTCTGTATCCAGCAAAGCTGGTGTTCAAAAATGAGGGAAATTTAAAATACTCTCAGATAAATGGAAATTAATAGTTTGTCAAAAGAAACTTGTCTTTTCAGAAATACTAAGCGAGTTCTGCAGGTGAAAAGAAAAATACAGGAGATAGTGAGTTAGAGGTGTGAAAAAAGTAAGATTATTATTAAGAGTAACTAAAAAGATAAGAGAAAATAAGACATATATAAAATGAAGAAAGTATGGCCAATGTAAGTAATGCCTTGACAGTATTACACTGAATGTTAATGGATTAAACCCTCCAATCAAGAGACACAGATTGGCAGAATGGATGAGAAAATATGACCTATATACTGTCTGAAATGAACTCACTTAAAGAAACAGACTTTAAATGCAAAATTATTGTAAGTGACAAAGAAGGACACAACATATTAATAAAAAGTGTAATCAATTAAGAAGAAAGAACAATCATAAACATGTATGCACCTAAACAGGATGCCCCAACATACACAAGGCAAATATTGGAAAAATGAATTCAAGAATTAGATACCTCTAAAATTAGGGTGGAACTTTAATACACCCTTATGAACATTAGACAAAACATCTCAACAAAGGTCAATAAAGAAGGAAATAACTTGAATAATACATTAGAGGATCTAGGCCTAATAGTCATATACTGAACAACACACACAAATACTGCAGGATTTATATTCTTCTGGAGTGCATATGGATCATTATCCAGGATAGACCACGTGGTAAGTCACAAAACAACATTCAATGAGACTTAAATCTTACAAATCAATTTCTTTGACCACAATTGAATAAAGCTGGAAATAAAAGGGGCAGAGAACCAGAATAGAGACAAAGATGTGGAAGTTAAACCACACACTCTTAGAAAATCAGTGGGTCAAGGAGGAAATTGCAAACAAAATCAGAAACAACCTTGAAATGAATGAAAATGAGAACACAACATATAGAAACATATTAATACAGGAAGGGGAAATGGGGGAGGATGTTTTGTACATGGGAGTCCCCTATATACTGTATGTAGATTTACTGTGACCTAAAATTCCTTTGAAGACAAAACGAAAATAAAGTAAGACACCGGGGAAGAAATGGAAAAAAAAAAATGCCACTGTACATACAGGACAACAGAAATGACAGTGATGAAATGCAAAACATCAGAAAATTATTTTTTAATTTTTATATTTTAAAATGTTTTTCAGTATTTTTAATATCCCAATTTATTTTTTTTACTTTATTTTAGTTTTAGTTTTTACAAATTATTATAAATTTTATTTCTTATGTCTAAACCTATCATTATTATTTTACTTTCTTATTAATTTTATTTGGCAATATTCTTGGCTTCATTTTTTAAAAATTTATTTTGTTTATTTATTTTTCCCCACCCCCTTGTTGTTTTTCACTTACTGTATCTGTTCATTTTCCATTTTTTTAGGAGGCACGAGGAACCAAAGCTGGGACCTGTGATATAAGAAGGAGGTGCCTAATCACTTGAGCCACCTCTGCTTCCTGCTTTATTGTGTGTCTCATTAACTTTTTCCTCCTTTTGTCTATTGTTGCATTATCTTGTTATCTATCACAGGGGAGGATCATTGGTGTGGGATGTCAATGATGAAGGATACATGGGAAGGAGATGACATGGGCATACATATAAGGTATATAAATGTGTTCAAATGTTCTTGGGGCAGTGCCACAGTGAGTAAGGATTCACACAACAACTGAAAGAATTTGAATTCCCATACTGGGAAGCTCTGCCACATTTTCTAATGGAACATCAACAATCTCCCATGTGCTGGGGCAATGACTAGTGAAGATGGATGGTGCATTGATGGGCCTTTGACATTGATGACTGTGCTTATGAGCCTTTGCTCTTGAAATTGCAACTTAGCCCAATGTTATAGCATGCCTAAGAGTTACCTCCTGAGAGGCTCCTTGTTGTCTAAATGTGGTCTGTCTCTAAGCCAAACTCAGCACATAAATGAATTACCTGCCCACCAGTGTGGGACATGACTCTCGGGGATGAGCCTCCTTGGCACCAAGGGATTACTACCAAGCACCTGCTGGTTAAGCAACTGGAAAAGACCTTGCATAAAATGGGGGAAATGTAAAGACAAATGGCTATGGCTATGAGACTTCAAAGTGTGTCGGGATGTCATTGGAGAGGTAACGCTTATGCACATCTCAGCAGGATCTCATAGACTACCAAAATAGATATTACCCCAAATAGTCAGGCTTCTGAGGGGTCTGGAGATACCCATATCCTATGGTCATGGACGACAGCTCTGAAGCTTGGTGCCTTGCCAGTGGGCCCTATTTGGAGTTTGTGCTCCCAAGTTTGACAGAGTTGAACTCAGACGTGACTTCTCTACACATGCCGCTTCTGTCCCTTTTATTTGAACCTATAGTTGGTGCTGGAGTTGGTAGGTGTTCATCTAAGAGACTTGAATCTCTGGACCAACCATATACCAGCTGGGCCCTGAGCCTCAGTGGAGTTGCAACACCTACTCTCCAGTTCATTGGACTCACTTAGGACAACTAATAAGGAGTTGAGGATGGACAACCATGCCACTAAGGAACCGAGAGTGGCAACAACTGCAAGTAAGGGAGTCCCATCCATCAGTCATATGAGATAGAAACCCCCTCAATCAGAGGTGGAGTGGGCATCACCATCCCAGAATCCTCAGGATTGGGGAATAAAACATGGAC
>JAQZBX010019387.1:0-33833 GCA_029593785.1 Cabassous unicinctus
AAAAAAAAATTCTGGATGGGAACATTTATTTTTCACCTTATTCTTTTGACTATATCTGGCCTGACTGGTCTTCTGTAATTTGTAAAACTATTGGAGTCTGATGAGTTGTCAGTAAACAGACAATCTTTCTATGTGTGATAAACAAAGTGAAGAACATGCCTCACAAGGAGAAGGGAAAGACCAAATAAAAAAGGAAAATAAAAGGAACAATTAACTGTGGATTAGGGAAAGGTGAAAAGCATGAAGTATTCTCAGAAATAGTTATCCTACAAATATAGAGAAAACAGGGATTTGGCTATTGACGCAACACAGCTCATGACTCAGATTTTCTTCCATAACTTCTCTTGTGCCCCAGACATCCCTGTGTTCTGATGCTTCCTCTATATTTTCCAGACTTCCTAGCCTAAAGAGAAATAACAATAGCAACATTTGCATTTACTTAAGGCTTTGGAAAAAGTCAAAGTGAAAATAAAAGTAATCTTCAAGGAGTTAGACTCTGTCTGCATGGAATCAGTGACTCAACTATTTTGGCCAAGGCTATCTTCTGGGGCTTATTTTCATGAAAGCAATAGAAATATTTTCAAATGGTAAAGGGTGGGGGAGGGTGGAGAGGTGAGGGTACCGAATGAACCCAGGAGAACAAGCATCTACATACTGTAAAGATGTTACTGACTAGTCAACTTGCATTTGTGAATTTGAGAAAGTTGCAGAAGTTGAAAGAATCTGAGCTCCTAACAATTAGTGAAAGTATGTGTTGTATGTAGAGGCACCATCTAGAGTCAAAGGATGAGCTAGGGAAATATTTAAATTATCACACCCCACCTACTGTATTTATTTATTAGCCAGTTGGGTAATAAGCCTGAGAAATATAACCAGCAGAAAACGTGGGGAAAATGGTAAAAATACATTTTTCTGATCAAAACAAATTTGAGTTGTAGATTTGATAAGGCTGATGTGTACTCCCCACTCTCCAGGCTTAATATAATTTTGGATTGTTATATGGAGTCGCACTTAAAAATAAGTGCAAAGTGGGCAAAATGCAATGTTACCAAGAACAAAAGCAAAAAAGTTTTAAAAAGCTACAATGCATCTAACTTTCTAGAACTTACGTGTTCTGAGAGCTAGCTGGAGCTACTGTGTTCAAGCTCCTGCACTGCAGCACCATGGGATCTGTTCCACAGGAAACTATCACCACTGAATGTTCTGTTACAATAGGTTTCATTAAGGTTGGAAAAATTCAATTGCAATCAAATCCATCAAGCTATACTATATCATCTAATAGATAACTGGGTCTCTAAGAAAGCCAAGCCACCCTGAAAATAAAATGACTAAATGCATTTTTGACTCAACCGATAATGTATGCTTCTTAATTTATTTTCTGGGTTTCATTCACAAGTGATTCAATTTATAAGTATTGATATGGAGGCTAGAAGCTCAGATACATATTTGTGTAAAGTTGTGGTCTCACATTTCACTTATCTTGAGAAAATGCATTGTTTATTTTGAGAAACTGAATATACAAACAGGCAATGGCCAGACCCTATATGACAATAGCACTGACCCCACAACCTCTGTAGCAACCAGCTTAAGAAGCCAAACCATAACCTCTTCAGCCATTGGCTAAAATGGTCAGGATATGGTAAAAAACTACGGACTTCCCTAATTTTTGCCCCCACTTCCAACTCAGGACTAGCCAGAGAAAGCAAAATATGCTCCCCAAATCAGTCACATACAATGCTCTGCTTCTTGATAATTGATGTTCAGCTTCCCCATGCCAACAATCTCCAATCAGCGCATACCTTAAGCGTGCCCTTTCTTCTACTATAAAGCTTTCTGACTTCCCTGCCAGCCTTTGAGCCTCTGGCAAATGCAAATCATGGCTGAGTCCCTAGCTATAGCAAGCTCTGAACAAAGAGCCTCTGTTCTCCTTTGCATAGTCTTCGTTTATTTCCACAAATTTTATCGTGATCTTTATGTAGAAACCTTTAAATGGCAAGATGAGCCTTGCCCAAGTCTAGAAAATCATTTTAGGTCACTGGATATCAAGTGTGGTGCCAATAACTTTGAAAGCGAGAAAAATTGTTAGAATTGGTTCAACCTTGGGTCAAGATTCCTTTGACCTAGCTCAGATCTGAGATAATTTGGCATCTGTATTACTCAGTCCTCCTCCTAAGACATGTTAGAAAAGGTCTCACTTCTTGTGAGTCTCCTGCAGACAATATGGTCTGTGTGGTTGTTTTCTTTGTAAAACTACTCAGAGGTAATGGGACATGCGCCCGTGGCTAGTTCAATTCCACTCTCTTTCTTTCATTGAGAAGGTCTATTTTACCTCATTAACTGAGAAGTGTGTGATCTCTGACATTAGATAGTTTTAATTCTAATCCTGCTGATAACATTTACTTACCATGTGACATTGGACAAGTCTACCACTATCGAAGTCAAGAATTTGCTTATTCATAATAATATTAGTATCTACCTTATAGGGTTGCTTAAGAATTAGAGGTACTTCTTGTAAAACAGTTATAGAAGTACTAATATGTATCCAGTAATCAATGGTTATTGTCAAAATGGGCACTTACATTTCCAAATAAACAATCTTTTGTACCTCTGATGTGATAGCAGCACAGATCATTCATAGCCAAGATTCAGAGATTGATGGGTAACTGGCTAATTTCTCAGATTTTATTAATTATCAGATAAACACTGCTATAAGGCAATAAGTGATTCTATAAGATGCATAACATGATGTGGAGAATTAAGGCAACTGTCTTCATAATTCAAGTGATGTCAGTCTTCTCCTATCATGGAAATTAAGCCTCTCAGAACTAGGATGATTTGGTATTAGGCAAATAGAAATATGTTTTGACTTCAGCATTCTAAATGGCCTTTATTGGTTGAGCAGGTTACAGTTAGTACCTTGATCAAGGTTTTTGGATATAATTTTTACCTTTCAGAGTATAATAAATCTATATTTAAAATATGAAACTTCAGAGGTCTATAAATGTATATGACACAGTCAAACAATGAAGGTAGCATGCCCTAATATATTTGAATGTTCTTCATTCCCTTTTGCATCCTATTACATTAAAAGAAATCATCTGACATGTTGAAATGTTCACTTTATAGACATGACATTTGTGAGTTTAATTTCTGAATAAAACAAAGGAAAAATTCCTGGGCAATTTATGTGCACTTTACTTAATGTGATCATAGATAGAGGTAGCCATTTGATCCCAAAGGAAACATGACCTCACTGGATTTTTGTGTTTTTTCCTTGACTAATTTATGGAGTTATATGCAAAGGATCGTGGCTATTTCACTGCTGTGCATTTCTGTCTCTCACTGATGTCAGCAATTGATTTGGGGAGATCTGTGGCAAATGTTTTTGGAACACATATTTTGTGGGAATTTCAGTGTTTTGTCACAAAGGCCATTTAGTGGTCAAAATGGAAACCAAGAATGGAATGAGTTACCTAGTTAAAATTCTTAAATCAAAAAGTATGTGTGAGGTTTGGTTGGTTGTCTGGTAGATTTCCTTAGAAATTAGAGGAATGGGTCATGTTGAGGCAGTGGGGGAATGTATCAGGAGCACCTGGAGAGCTATTTTCAAAATACACATCTTCTACTAGATTCTTGAGGAAATGTTTTTTCCAACTTCCTCATGATGACTTTATCAAATATTTCCAATTCTCTTTAAATCTGTACTACTGCCTCCCCTAGTCACCATCCCCGTCTATCTAACAGGAAAATGAAACCATGAACTTCTTGATACCCAACCTATAGACCTGACTGCATCTGTTCCTACGGTTTCCTTGGCATCATTCCTGACTCTTCCCCTTGCCTTCACTCAGCTCCTCCTGCTTCCTCCTCCCCCAGCCTCCATCTCAGATTGATTTCAGATTGTTGTGGATTCTGACTTCTAAGTAGCTCTTGAATCTCTTCACTTCATGTTACTCCCCGTGGTTACGCTATATTCTCCTTTCTGCCCTCCCTACCTCTTCTCTGGCCAATCTATTCTCAGTACCACAGTCAGAATGCTTTCTCTTAAATGCTAATCGGACTGTGTCACTCTCCCAATCAAAACGCTTTTCTCCTCCCTTGGGATGGTCCAAATTTCTGAACATGACTTACCAGATGTTGCTCATCCCTTCCGCTATGTATCTATACTTCTCCCATCCTAGACCATATGACCTGACAAATAAACTTTTCTATTTTTTCCTGCTCAGTCCTATTCAGTCTTCAACATTTAACTTAGGTATCACATTTTCTGTGGAGCTCTTCCAGAGTCCCCACCATCAGGCTAAGTGTTTATCCTCTGTGATCTTACACAACACATTGTACCTCCCATTTCAAAATACCTATGGCCCGTTTACAGAGCTGTAATCCCAATTATTATTTAGCCATACTGAAGGCAGGACTCATGTCAGTTCTGTTCATTGCTGTAGTCCTAATGCCTACCTCTGTAGTTGTTATGAGTATTTACTAAACGAATAGAGTCAATAATTGGGTTGATTGCTGATACATCAGTCTCTGACCCTTACTTCCCACCACTTAGACCTTAAATTATTACATATTGGAGATAATTTTTAGTTCAAATTATCTAGATAATTACCTCAATTCATTGTTTGTTTTCACTTGTACTAACAGTTTGTCTCAACCAGTTTCACTCAGTATGCTAAGGGTAAGGGTAAAAATTGACTCAACAAGTAACTACTACAAGAATGGATTCACTGGAGAGCAAAATAATACTATCCATGGCTTTTAAGAAATTAGCAGCATATCCAAGAGAACGAAAGGCTAAAACATCAAGGTAAGCTTATCTGTTGGTAAAGTTTTAAGTTGAATATTTATAGAATTTCCTTAATACATGATAAAGGTTTAATAAATGCTTATGGAATTAAATGGTAATATTTAAAACCTTTAGACAAATCATTTTTGCAGTATCCCTTCTAGCTAGACAGCAATTTCCTATCCAGTTTCTTTTCCATTCCATTAAAAAGAAATCCCAACTTTAATTAAGCCTTAGTGGTATAAAAACATTTAATGAGATTGTACACTAATACATAAACTTCGCCCAATTTTCTTCCCAGCACCAACACCAAAGAACAAATAATTCTTTTCTGATTCAAAGATTAGAAGCTAGAGGCTTTCTCTGTGACTTTGTAAATTCCCCCCATTCATAGTGGTTTTGAAGTTAAATTTTTAATGTAATTGGACATTAGTAATGATATCTGGGCTTAACAATAACTCAATAAATATGGATTAAAATATGTCACATTTTAAGAAAGACATTCCGAGGTGAACAACCATGTCATTGAGAAAATTCTAAAACATGGCTTATAAAACAGTGCTGTCTTGGAACTGGCTCAGACCAGCTCAGGAGAGCTGATTGTTCACTCCTCTTCCCAACTCCATGTTCAGAGACAGCACATGGTAACTTGAAATTGGCTATGGTGGGTGTATTTGTACTACTGAAACTGACACACTCTACAAATCATTCTCCTTTTTTGCCCCTAGAAAACCAGTTGTTAAAAATTTACCAGCACACCAAGGCTTACAAAGAAGCTGATCATATGTCCCAGCAATTCTGCTTGACACCTGTTATCTTGGGGCCCTATCATTTTAGCATTTGTCCCAACCCTTTCCACTCTCTAAAGTGTCCTGGTTAGGATGACAAATTAAATAATCTCTATGCATATCAAGAACAATTGGAAGCTTTAGAGAGTTTTCCCCAGCAGAGGTGAAGACTGAGCTAGAAGTAATGACAAGATTCTTATCTTTATTTATCTGAAGAGCTGGCTGTTGGTAGGAGCTCCAGATTTGTTTTGCAGAGCCCCAAGAGACAGCAGGAGGAAGGAAAAGTCTTCTGGAGGCTACAGGGAGACACATTACTTTATCTCAGTTTAAGGAAGGACTTCCTCAGTGGTAGAATTGAGTCATCATAAAATAGAAACACAACATGTGAGGGGCAGTGAGGTCTTGGTCAATGAAGATGCTCAAGCAGAGACTGAGGGCCACCTCGAGGGGATATTGTAGAGGGGCTCAGGAAGTAAAACTCTTGTTGTGTTAGTGACCTTCTGATGAACCATATTATGAGCTGAATCCTCCCCTGATAGTACCTGACTTAGTCATTTTGGTAATTATCAGAGGGTCTTTGCCTGATAATGTGTGCTTTTGGAAATAGATACAACTACTGGCAGGAAAAAAAGTCATTCAAATTCAGAAAAAAAGAAACACAAACACAAACTCTTATTAAGCCTCATTGCTCAATGTTAAAATTTTTAATTGATTTATCACTAACATGAAAAACAATACATGCTAACCAACTTACTACTGATATATTTCTGATTACAGATTTTGAAACCTATTCAGAACTTGCAGATTTAGAAATTGACTCCACTCCAGCACAAAGAGAGGAAAATAAGTCAGGAGTTTCAAAGAACTTTAGGATCAGAGGTGGTGGGAGAGACTTTCAAGAGGAACCCACTGTTTAGGAGTGAGGACTTCAGCCACTTCCTCTGTATCCTATGGTAGACTGGCAGTTAGAATAACAGGAAGACCTCAGTCCAGCAGAAAAGGCAACCATGGAGGTTGTTTGGGTCTATCTGAAGGCATGGTTTCAGCTGGGCTGAGGCTGCACAAAACCAACTTAAATGTTTTCCCTGAATATGGAAAATCAAGTTAAAATCAACAATTCTGCCCATTGTCTAGTGTCTACATTATATCATATAAAGGTCTGACAATTATATTTCTCTATTTCAAATTACTTTACTGAGTTATTCATGTGGATTATGATAAGAATTTTTTCTCCAAGATCAATGCCTTTCATTTGCACACCTTGAATCCTACCTAACACTTCTCTGTCCATTCCTTCAGCCGTGTTAAGTTTCTCCAGTACTTTCCATCTTTTGGCTTTTCATCACCCAGAAAACTTTATTCTTATCCACCAACCTACATGCATCTTATTTCATGATCTTCCAATCAGAGTGTTATTTGGCAAACACTTGTATGGGATTTATTATTGCCTGACTCTGTTTTAAGTGCCTTGCAAATATTAATTTACTTCTCCTAAGAACCCTATTAAATAGGCATTTTTATTTTCCTTACAGATGTGGGGATTGAGGCATGGAGCATTTAAATAAAGTAGGTAGAAGCAATGTTTGAATCCAGAGGGTAGAAACCATTGTAACTCTTAACTACTATGCTATGCTGCCTCTCACTTATAAACATAAGAAGTTAAACCAATCTTATTTCTCTGAAAAACCAATGTTTGTACTACTCCTTCCACGGAAATGTGGTTTATCCATACCCATTTTTCATGAATGCCAGTTTTCTTCTGGAAAATATATATTTCTATAAACTTTGCCATGCAGCCATATTAAAATCAATGTTACAAAAACATTTTTTCATTTTATATGTATTTTATACATGTACTTTACCCTTAAAGAATCTGTATTTATCGTATGTTATGAAAGAAATCACACTTACCTATTTTGTGAACCCATTTTCTGTTACAGATTCCATTAAGCAATAGTTCAATTCATGTGCTTGATTCTTTGCATCCAGGACAGTGGTTCTTAAGGAGGGTTGTTTTGTTTTTCGGTCCCCAGGGGATATTTGGCAACATCTGGACACATTTTTAATTATCATAGCTGGGGGTTGGGGTGATACTGGCATCTAGTGGGAAGAGTTTAAGGATGCTGCTAAATACCCTACAGTGCACAGGATAGTGCCCTGCAAAAAGGAATGATCTTGTCCAAAATGTCAATAGTACCAAGGTTTAGAAACTCAGGTCTAGGCTATTCTGTACAATTAAAACTATTCCGTTGAAGACAATTTAAGCACTTCTTCAACAGTACCACATAAGCTATATAAAATGATATCTATATCTATGCTTATCTATCTAATCAGTCTGTCAGATTATGTAGACTCAAATTATATGGCTTATATTTCATTTTCGCTCAGAAATCTGAGAGTTCACAAAGGATCCAGACCCATACCTAGCCTTAATAATAACATACTTTTTTCTTTTTCTATCTGGTTGCGTCATCGTCTTTTTGATTTGCCTCTGCGCGGGGGCCACGCACCGGGACCTGCGCCTCTCTGTGCGGCGCAATCCGGGATCCCTTTTTTCTTTTTCTTTTTACCAGAAGGTGCCAGGGATCGAACCTGGGTCTTCCATATGGTAAAGGGGAAGTTCAGTTGCTTGAGCCACAGTTGCGTCCCATAATGTACTCTTTTTACATTACAGGTAAATGGTTATAATTGCGGATCAGTTTAGTTTTATGTTGACTCATTCAGTCATTATTTTTTCAAGAAATAGATATCAAACATCAACTGTACACCAAGCAATGTTCTAGATGAAAAAGTAGTTTAGGATTAGGTTATGATTAATTTCTGGATGAATGTTAGGATTATTTTATTTACAGTTTACTAAAGTTATTATTGTGGTCTTTATATTTGTTATAGTTTACTTAAGTTTGGTTTACACAATTTAAAAACAATCAATGTTTACTGAAGGAGAAATTGCCCAAAATGTTTTACATAATGTAGAACAAAAAAAGAAAAAATCAGAAAGCAAATATTTGGTTGAATTTTTCACTTTTCATCCAATTAGTTAAAACTGGTGGTTAGTAATATCACATGCACAAAGGGGAGGCAATTTTTTATCCCATAATAGTAGTCAGTTATTTCTCTCTGATTTTGTAATGAAACCATGTCACCAAATAGGATTCCTTCTTCAAGTCTACCAAAAGTATTTATTTTTAATAAAGCCAACATGCAAAAATAATTGTAAGATACTTATTTTAAAAGTTAATCAGTTGACAACATTTTATGCGACAAATTGTAATCTCTCCCATCTTAGAACAACAACAACAAAAAAAACCGTCTCCCTGGAAAAACCTTCTCTTGATCTCCGCATCCTTTCCCATCCATTACCGTAGTTTCCTACTCCATTTAATAGCACAGCTCCCACCCAACAAGTGAGAAGCCCGCTCTCTCCACTTCTCATTCTATTGTCATCTGTTGCTAGTCTAATCAGGTGTTTGTCTTCAAACTCTGATGGGACCTTTCATCAAGGTCACCAGAGATATCTGCATGGCCAAATTCAATAGTCAGTTCTTATTCTTTGTCTTGATTTATCATTAGTAACTGACACAGATGATCATTCCCTCTTTCTTGTGACACATCCTTCACTGCATGCCACACCTCCTGGTGTTCCCTCTTCTTCATTCAATGGTCCTTCTCAGTCTCTTTTATTGGGACCTCTTCATCTTCTCAGCCTCTGAATCGGTTGCCCCAGGCTCAGTCATTGGAACTCTTCTCTTTTTTAACTACTCTCACTTCTTGTGTGGTCTCACCCCTGCTCCTGGTCGTCAATATCACATATACTGATTACTTTCCATCGTAAACCTCCATCCTAGACCTCTTCTCTGAACTCCAGACTAACATATTGCCTATTTGATATCTTCTTTTAGTTGTTAGAGAACATATCAAATTTACCACAACAAAAACTCAGCTATTGGTTCCCCCATTTCAAATCTCCTCTCCCAGTTTCCTCCATCTCACTAAATGGCACCAGCATCCACCCTGTTTCCAACAAATGTGCACATTTCCACATGTTCATGACTAGATAATTCCAAATTATAAGACTTTCTGGTAGGTGGAAAATAAACATTGAAGCAAAAAAATATTTTCCCTTACTTATCCCTTACTTACCCCAAAACTTAGATGAAGTAAGTAAGCCACAAAAGAAAACAATCTTCTCAGAAAAAGTCCTAAACTTTGTCCTTGGAACCATTGCAGAGGTTGTCAATGGTCTTCTGAGGACACTCATTTCATTGGAACCCAAATGAAGTTAAGTTGGGCAAGAGGCTGTTTGCCTTAGGTGTAGGGTTGCATAGTCAGACAGGGTGTGTATTTGCCCAGAAAAACCTTCACTGTGACAATGATAGAGCATGCAAACCTAAGAAAAGTGCAACTGGAAGAAGCTGTACAAGTCCTGGAGGTATTCGTAAACAAAAATTCAGTCTTCTGGGATATAAAAAGTTTAGAGGCAATTTTGGGCCACTCTGAGATTTGAGGAGATTCTTGTCATTGACTAATTCCACAAAGGTTTGATCAAAAGACAAGGATTTACATGGGCAGGGAGGAAGGATATTTCCTCTTAATTCTTGTTTTCTGCAAGCCACCGTTGGCAGGACCATCTACTATGTGTAGGCATGGGAACGAGTTAAAGAAAGTGTTGATTCACTAGAGTGAAGCTGAGAGCTCAGTGGCCTTTGTCTGTGGTGAATGTGTCTGGAAAGGCAAAGAGGAACAAGATTCTCCTGTGGGGTTTCTCATCTCCATGGCGGTGGGTGCTGACAGCTTCAGAGGGCACGGAAGGGGCAAAGAGAAAAAAAACCCTGAGCTATCTAGCTGCAGTGTTCCGACAAGATGGAAAGGAGAAGGGGTTTCCATCTGAACTTTATTACCTGTGACTAAGGTAAGAACATTTAGTGGGTTACAAAGGGATCCAAGCTTGAGCTAATGGCTCACCTGCTCTCTTAAGCCTGTTCTCTGTGCATGTGCCTGCTAATAGGTACCTTTCTGACGCCTCCTTCGGCTCAGCAGTAATGCTTTATTGCTGTACCGTCTATGGCTGGGAATCGATTTTCTTTCATAGAATCTCTGGAGAGTGCTGCACCAAACAGATTAAGAATGTTGCAGCCATTTATAGGTCAGTTAAGGGAAGTAAGACTCAGAGGGAGAGACTGAAATGGTGGTGATTTAGCCAGCTGAACGTCACTTATTGACACGGGACAATGTGGAGGAGGGGGAGTCCTTAATTTCCTGTGGAAACAGACATTCGTAAAACTGTCTTTTTGTCTGTCTTTGTCACTCTTCCCTTGCTCCAAACTGACAACAAAGTGGCGTCTAGAATTGTTACCTATGTGTAAAAAAATATGTTGTCATTGACTTGGAAGTAATTACATCTTCACAACTACAAATATAGACAAGAATATTGTAAAGACCTTTGGAAAAAAAAACTGTGACAAGGCTAAATTCAATAAAATGATAAGCCCCTAAAACATTGATGCCTCATTAGGTATAAATGCACTGGGCTTTGTACTTTTACTGTTTTTCTTCTGCTCATGGCTTTCTTTTGGTTTGCATTCTGGGCTGCTGCTGTGGAGTGAATAACATCTGCTCCCTTCATGTCGCCAAGATGACATTTCCTGAGTAGAGGTGGCAGTGGTTGAGAATGCAGTTTGTCTACCTGGAAGTTCCAAGACTAGATAGATGCGTGACTGTGGGTTTGAACATATATATATATATCATGTTTATGAAGCCCTTTAAGCGTTTCTTTTTAAAGGCCCCCTTTTGTCTTCTTTTATATCCTATGAGCTTTGAAGTAATTCTGAAAATTCACAGGACGCTAGGGGAAATATCTCCAGAGGCTCTGGAAGTCCATGATCCTGAACGCAGAACCCAAATTGGTTATTAGCAGAGTGACTTTCCCAAGTTACTCCCTTCTCTGTGCTTTCTTTTCTAAAGCCTTTAGTAGTTTCCATCTCAGCTATGATTTAATCTGATACCTGGCATGTAGTACAAACTAAATGGACATAATTTTTATTAGCTCTATTTTACAAAGGAGGAAAACTCTGATCTAGAGAGTTATAATGGGTTAATAGCTGAGCCCAGCTGACTTCACCCCAAGGAACACAAGTCTTGTTCTCAGGTTTGGAAAAATACAAGTCAATTGCAATTTTGTAGTGAGGAAGTTGGAATGCTGTTGCAATATCAAAGGTAGTTCTGGCAGCTCTGAATACCGGCTCCGACCTGCTTTCGACAGTTCTTTTGACAAGTGATTTTCAACTTTTAGCTTTCTAATATCCACGTTCAATCACTGAGCCTCACCCTCCGATGACCCCATCGCTGCTGAGGTCGGGGAAGGTGTGCTGGCATGGGGTAAGGAGGGTAATGAGGGCCAGGGAAGAGTCTTGGGTGTGCAGTTTAATAAAGACAAACCAGTCCTTTCACATTTATATTTTTATTTATTTATTTATTTTCAGGAGGTACCAGGGATTGAACTAGGCACCTTGTACATGGGAAACGGGCCCTCAACCACTGAGTTACACCCAATCCCACAGTGTGAGCTTTTAAATAGGGCTACAGCAAACCATCTGCTGTAAAGTGCTCACGTCCCAGTGGCCTCTACCACTGTCACCGTGGCTGCTTCAAATCAGCCACGGCAGAAGTTCCTGTTTTGTCCAAGTGTTTAAACTGGTGAAAACTACTGTCATTTATGGGATACCCATTATTTTTACAACATTATCTGATTTAAATCTCATAACTACCCTTTCTAAAGGGATGGAAATCAAAGCGTAAAATAACTAGTGAGTTCATTTAGGTAAACGGTGGAGTTGAGATTCAAACAGAAATCAGTCTGACTCAAAAAGCGAAAGCAAAGTGATTACGGTAAAGCTACTATTTTGTTTGCATTAAATAAATAGTATCTCTGGGATGACTGGTTGTGATAAGAATTACCATGGGCCCTCATGGGATCCAGACCATCAAAACCTGAATCTGATTCTCCTTCAAGAGACATTATGCTCGACATCTCGGTGGGTTTCAGTGGCACCCTGGGACCAAGGGTAACTGATCAAGAAAAGGTCCCCTGCCTTTGGAAACTTCCCTGGCAGCCATTATCCTGGGTTTTCCTAATAGACTCTCAGAAAATCCGTGATCCAGTCTGAGATGTAAATTAGGGCCATACACAGAATTGTAAAATGGACATGAAAATGGCTCAGCTCAAATAAAAAAGTAGGGTAATAATAAACATGGGACAACATGAACTCTTCTGTTGGCATGACAGGATGGCTGATGATGATTTTTTAAAAAATGAAAAGAGTCAAGTGTTTTTGCTTTACTAAGAAGAATACCATAATGAAGCCTTTCTAGCACTTAAATTTTAATCCACTTGGACGGACTTTCATCTCTGTTCATCTCATAAAATTGGAGTAAAATTAGTAAATCATTATTTACTAATGATTGAAAAATAATGTACTAAAAATCCTTATACCATAACGTAAAAAGAGAGCTTCAGAGTTATCTAGTTTGATCTCCTAACAAATTTAGGAAACTTTTCTATATAGTCTTCAAGTTGATTATTCAAATTCTGAATAAATGGTCCCAATCTTCACTAGCTTGTTTGCATTGTTAGAGATACTAACAGTAAAAAATATCCTTCTTTACACAGATATTAAATCTACATCTCTATCAATTCCATACACATATCCTAGCTCCTCCTTCTATGGTCTCAGAGCAAGTTCCTTTCTCTTCCACATGAAGACAAATGTCCCACATCTACGTTTAAAAGTGTGAGCTGCGGGGAGCAGGGGTCGTGTTTTAATTATCTCGGCACTCCTAGCCCACAGCACATGATCACAGTTGGTGCTCAATAAGGGTTTTGAACCCATGAATGGATTAGAGAGCCTCTTTCATGTCTTCTTCTCCTTCAGTTCTTGCTCCTCAGTGATCTCCTGCTGCTTCACCATTTTGTAATGACCTCTCTTTAAAAATCAGGATCCGCAGATTTGAAAACTATGCTTTAGAAAGAAAATATCTCCAATTAAACAAACTTTTCTTACTCTCGTTGGGAAGTCTGTGTAGATGAAAAACTATTTTTGTTACATGTTTGCTTTGATTTGGGGGGAATGATATATTTTTTCGATGTCACTTGCCAATCCTTCCTTTCTCACTACTCATCTCTGTTAGCTTTCTGGACTTGACATTGATCGGCTTTCAGTGTAACTAGGAGTTGCCTAAATTTCCCTGACTGTGAGTTTCTTCATCTCGTAGAGCTGAGAGCACTTGACCCACGTGCAGGCTCCTCTGCTACGGGTTCTGAGACAGATCAGTCCTTAGAGCACGTAAGTAGCTCTGCAACAGCTCTCCTCACCCAGTGTGCCTCACAGCTAGTTCTGCACCCAAACTTGTGCTTCAGTCCTAGTGACTAAGTTTTCTCCTTTTTTCTGAGATCACTTTCTTTATCTATGGAATGAGATAAACTTTTCATAATCCTTTTCCCAACATTTATTACCTGTTTGATCGGAGTAAGTCTACCAAACCAGCTAAGCTTCAATTCTTCATCCTTAAAATGGGGACAATAATATTAGTCCCTGGTTCTCAGGCTTGTTGGAAGAATTACACTAATTCATGTACAATTAGGAAGTGTACAATTAGGATGCTCTTCTGAGCATCTTATCGGGTCCTTATCCTCACTCAGGCTGGAGCCCAGCCCCCGAGCCCCAGCTCCATCCCTAGGACCCAATTACATTTTGCCCTACTTTTTGATGTTGAATGCTGGCCTACCGGAATCTCTACATGTTGCCGCTCTTATCTCTATTAAAGGCCCCAGTACTGTGTTTCCTTTCCTTCTTTTCCATCACCTCTCATTGGGCTCCTGTTAATTCGATCAACTGAAGACTCTACCACTCTTTTCTTTTTATACTGTCCTCCAGCAGTTTAACTGAACTTCTGTCCTTCTACAATTATAGCTGGACTCACCTCAAGGCACAGCAGGTGCCCCACATGAATTATAATTTACTTGTCTCATCATTGCATTGCCTAATAATCCACATACATCAGCTTTCACACATAGAAAGTAGTTACCATCTTCTCTCGCAATAAATGCTGCCAACCACAGGTGCAATCCTCTCAGCTCCATAGACCCACATGCCACTGAGCAAGAAGCTCCTTATTACACGACCAGCTCCTTGCCTGGACCATCCAAGGCTAGAAGACTCAGAATACTGGATTTACATTTACAACATTAGGACAAAAGCTACTTCTCCAAAGCAGAAGGCACCACTTCTACCGAAAACTTTCTGGGCTTTAATGATAATTCATGCTTTACCCCTGTAGTGTTTCTTTTGAAATGAAGATGGGAATTTATTTTTTCCCATCCCAAACTTAAATATTCTTACAACTCTGATTTGACCTGAGAAACGTTTCCTCCTTAGCCATCTGTTATGCCATGAATTCTGCCCTCCCCCATCCTTTTTAAATTGATGCTGATCTGCCACTGACATAAAGCCCCTTTTGATTTGCGTGCCCTCTTTCCCACCCCCAGTCTTCCATATCTAATCATCACCATCTGAGAAGGAAAATTGCTGATCACAGTTTTGAGAGTGTCCTTGAGGAGAGCAAGCCAATTTTTTATCTACCTCAGTGAAAATGCATTTTGCCTATTCACAATGATTTCATAAACAACCTAGAATATGTGCGAAGGAGAGAGAATGTTGAGCCTCTGACAGTTCAGAAACCAAACTTTCACCCCCACACACTCACACACACACCCTCCTTTACAGTGCTGAGCTTTATGATTAGGGCTAATTCCTCCATAAGAGTCAAGCTTCTGGCCGCATAAGGAATTAATGCCAAGATAATGCTGTGTACTTTGGATCCACGCAATAGGAAGCTTTATCCTTGCTGCTTTCCTCAGGATGCTCTGTGACATCACTCACACTGGAATGTTTTTCCCTTTGTGTTAAAACTCTTTGGCCCAAATCCAAAGGGCATCGCAAGACAACAACCCCTCGCTTCAGTCCATTCACTGGCAGGGTAATTTCGCAATTGGAAACATTCTTCACATTGCCCAATTAGCTGTCATTGATAGCATCCCTCCCATGTCTTGGCTTCCTTTGGCCCCTTTCATTGATGACACTTTAGATGTCCAATGGTTTGATCAGACAGGGTTTTGATGGTTGACAGTCACTTGTGTATGCTGGTGAGCCTTGTAAAATCAAGGGCTGATTTTTTTGGTGTGGCAGGTAGACATATCCTATGAAAATTTGAAAACCACCTTAGATGTCTAAATATCTCCCTACAACCTTGGTCCTTGTAGTTAGAGGAATAAAATAGAATCTTCTCAATTCTAGAAAACCTGGTTCAAGTATGATGTACCAAAAGCATGCATATCCAAGGGCATAACATTTAGCTTTATTCACCATTTACAACACAGAGAGACCTGGGTTGCAATCCTACTCCTTCCACTTTCCCACTCTATGACATACAGTAAGCTACTTCATCTCTCTAAATCTGAGTGCGTTCATTTGAAAAACATAAAGTGCATACTAAATTTACTTTTTTGGGGTTGTGTTAGGGAAGAATAACACAGTACTGAAGCCCTAAGAGAAGGGATTGAGCTCAGCTGAGTGGAAGGTGTCACTAAAAGGGAAGCTGGGAGCCTACAGGGAAGCCTTGACTAACTTCACAAATTGCATACTGGCTGGACATTCAAGGATGCAACATGCTGAAGTACTTGGTGGTACTTGTCAACTTCCTGGCCATCCCTGCCTTCAATACTTGAGAGTCTTATTAGTGCTGTTCTATTGGGCAGAAAAAGGTCCTTGGGGGGCAAGGGACTGGGGAAACCTGCCCACAGGTAGGCAAAGTTACCAATCCCAACATGTTGCTTCCATGCAGAGAGGATAATTGGATTCAAAGGAGGAGAATGGACATCATGAACAGCCCTCCTGGGCAGAGGACGTGGAGATGGGCTTTGTTTGATGGCACAGGCACAGATATTGTGTTGCTATTCCCAGGCAACCCTGGAACAAAGAACCCCAGAACCAAGTGAAAGCCCTGGGGTGGGGAGGGTGCTGAGCCGGAGGAATCTTTTACCTCTTTGATTTTCACAGGATCTTAGTGCCTGGAAATTTGAATGACTAACAGGACATATATTCCTTCAGGCAGTGAAGCTTCAGATGTTTGTGGATATGGCAACTGGCATAAGTATGCTCGTGATTTATTGGAAATCTGTCTTTGAGGATTGGCTTCTAATTTTTTTCAACAAGGGTATCCAATCTGTCTTTCCACAGGAAAGTTACTTGAGATTTGGGAGTTCAAATACCACTGATGTGTACATTTCCAATGAGAGAGCCGATATTTCTTCTCTGTTCCTAAACCCTGTGAATGGATAAAGTAATTTTAGTTCATAGTATATTCTTTCCATTAGGATCTTAAACTTGTGTACTTTTCCCAAGGCTCCTCAGTTAAATGAATTTTTGCATAAATGTTACCTATACTATATAGCTGTGAAATGGTAATTTTGATTAAGTCAAAGCAAAAGGTAAGTTTATTACCAGAGAAAACATCTGTCCCTGTCCCCTTCCCCAATCAACCTCAAGCAAGGGGAGACCATGTGGTCTCCAGTTGTAATTGTTATGAATAACTGTAATAATCTCAGTAACTCAAACTTGTTGAATTTTAAAATTTATTTGACATCTTTCTCTATATTGCTCATGCTATGTACATTCTTGGTTAAGAGTTTTCATTTGGGTTGTTCAAACCAAGCACCTCTCTCATTTCCAATAGGCAAATTATTTGTTGTGTAAATTAGTTCAAGGGCTTAAAAATAGAATTCCACTCCCCAGAATGTTCCCCTACACTGCATCCTGCTAGCACCTCGCTTGAATTCAGGAACGAGAAAATCATTTTAATAGCATGCCAGGTAAAGAAATGGGGTTTTCTTTCCAAAGCACATGATTTATTCCAAGTCAAATGCCAATCGATTTCTCGCCAATTTCTTTTAATGGATTATCTATGGCACCCTTTTCCTTCCTTAGCCCAATCAAGAATTAGCCACAAAATCAGAATGCTGAGGAAGCACCTTTGCGCCTTAATGCTTGGAAAGGGCTCACACTTAGTCACCCTGTGTGTCAACAGCATCTGTCTCACTTAGGAATTATTCTGCCACAGGAGCCACCAGTCTCAGCAGCCTGCCTTGACAGAATGTTTGGGCTATACTTGGCCAGACTGAGCTCCTTATGGGTGGTGATAGTCCTCACAATCCTCAACAATAGGCCCTAATAATGTCTCGGATATAAACATTTCTCCATGCTCTTCTCCAGCCCTTTATAGGAATGGTATATTGAGCTAAATAACGTGGAGCCTCTTCCAGTGAAGAGTTAAACCTCTTTGCCATGAGGCTTAAGGGAAAGGTGCCCCCATCTGCCCCAAACTCACCTCCCCAGTGCCCGTCACTTTGCATATTCCAACATGAGGACAGTATCACTTCTCTTTTGTACCAGGTCTTAGTAATCTGGGCTACCTCTGTTTGTATAGGCATT
Source organism: Cabassous unicinctus (assembly GCA_029593785.1). NCBI lineage: Eukaryota > Metazoa > Chordata > Mammalia > Cingulata > Chlamyphoridae > Cabassous > Cabassous unicinctus. Next base: position 18,123 of record JAQZBX010019387.1, read on the forward strand.
CATGAAAAATGAAATTCAAACCTTCCAACTCAGGACATGGTGATTCATTCTGCTTCTATAGCACTAGAGTGGAAACAATAGTGTAAAATTGAATGCATGGAGATTCAAGAGTCTGTCAACGACAGTAATCTAACTCCTGTCAGCTACCTAACTCTTCTGCTATCTGTATTAAGTGGCAATGCTTTCCAGCCAAGTGCCCTCGAGAAGGCACACACTAGTAGAAACCTAATCTGATGTGATAGGCAGCATATTGCTTACGTTATTGTCTCAAGAGGCTACCTATCTGCGTCTTCCTAGGAAGATGTTTTGCATTGTATTTTAAGGCCTCGCCAATTTATCAGTGTCCCCAATAGAAAATGGGAACTGAGACAACAGCCAATAACAGTTGCTTTATTTTCCTCCCTACTAAAGATGGCCTGAGTTTTCATTTTGACAGCTTAAAACAGAAACCCAATCATTTAAAGGGCAAAGAACTTGGAGACACTATCCAGAAAGTTCCTGGTCTAATGGCAAATCACATCTGTGAGTTCAATGATTTCCAAAAGATCAAATAGATTAATAAATAGGCTCTTTGCAAATTGCCAAAGAGGACAATTTGCAGGCACTTTTCACATACAAATGGGAAAGTAGCGACAGAGAGGTAGAACTTGGATTTCTGTTGGAATACCATAAATAACAAATGCTTGGAAGGTCAAAAATCATGGCATGTATGCTTTCCATACATTACATTTGTTTTGAAATGAACAGTAGGTTCATCCAGAGCCTCTCTCAACCCAAAATAGGTCAGACAAAGGTAACCTGGCATTTAGAACCACAAAGAAAAGCGTCGTCATCACTATGTTAAAGAAAGCAAAGTGGGCAACAGGCATAAAATGAATTCTATTCTTTAGTGATGCTCGTAGTTCTTTGGGCAGCTGAGCAGTCAGGTCTCCATGAAGAATTTGAATGTCAGGGTAATTAGATGCTAGAAGGGAATTCTCAGACAAGTTTGGAAAATTGCCAACCTTTTAATTCATGGTGGAAAAAAATGGCACCTAATCTCCCCCCACCCCACCCCCACCCCTTAATTTGTATCTACAGTTAATTGCTGAAATTGATCTGGATAAGATGATTCCACTTTCTGTTAGTTCTGGGGTTCAATTGAGATGGCAGTCTTAGATACAACATGATAGAAGCAAACAATATGGTCAGAAACTAAGTAGCAGGTACTGTGTGTGCAAGGAGGTTTGTAAACACGCCTTCATTTACTCCCCATAGCAGTCCTGTGACGTGTGTTTTTAAGATGGGCGAATGAAAGCTCAAAGAGGTTGAATAACTTTTTCACAAGTGCAGTTAGTCTTCCTAAAGATCAAACAGGCATTTGAACTCAAACACTGGTTGTCAGAATGCAGAATCTCAGTTCTGGACATTTTAAGCTAGTCTTAATCTTGAGGATGCATGGGAACCAACTGGGGAGCAATTGAATCAGAAAGATTGGAGTGGAGTCCAAGTAACATGCTTCCCTAGATTTCAGAAGCACTTGGTCAGTAAACTACACTATAAAAAATACTGCCATGCTATACTGTTTGTAGGGGCAGCTAAATGAGATTGTAGCATTCACAGATTTGAATTTATTAAAAACTGGCTAGGGCCAGCTATTTAGGCAAATCTGCATTGTAAGTATCTACTTGTCCTGCCCAGAATTCATCCATTTCCAAGGACCATTTCCTTGGGTCTTAAAAGCCTCTCAACATAGACCTTAAAGTAGTACAGTTGCAAAAGAGCACAATTTTTAACATTTTTCTCTCCAAAGTTATTGAAAATATTAAGATAAAAGAAAGATTCCTAAACCAGACCTCACTACACGAAGCCAAGAAATGAAGGTATTAGCAGTTTAATATGGTTTGGAATAGGGAAGGGAGAAAAGGGGGCACCGCGAGAGGAGAACTGTAGCGTGATGCCTGTTTTATTCTAACTCTGCTTTATGTCTCCCCAGTATGTTACCAACAGCTTTCATGATTTCTTCAATTGGTCTCCAGTGGCCAAATCCAACCCCTCCTCCTCCTCCTGCTCCTTGTTTTAAATGAGATCTGGTTTTACTTAGATGAATTAAATGTCACTATATTTGTTTCTGTGAATTGTTCCAGCAAAAATTACAGCATGAACGTCTGACTTTAAATGTCTGTAAGACTGTCTGTCTCCCTGGGCTATTTATAGTTGCCTTTTAAAAGCCCTAATAAATGCTTTTGGATTGGTATTGGTTTGTTTTCCCTTTATGTAGCTTCAGAATTGGTACATTTCAAAGTGTCAACTAGCAATACCTGTTTTTCTTTTTGCAAAAGTAATGCATGTTCATCGTAAAACTTAAAAAGCATAGAGGAGCAAATAGAAGGAAAAGGAGGGAAAAAAATAATCACACCAAACAAAGGGGCCATAATTAACATCTCGTTGCACATAATTGTTTTTTCTCCAAGTTTAAATATATTTGAAATTTTAAAATTATATTTTTAAAACAGGCTGTTTTATGGTACTGTTTTTTCTTTTCACTAAAAATGTATTTTAAATTTTCATGTCATTCTTGTACTCCATCACTTTTGATGACTACCAAATAATCATTATATGATTGTATCAGTACCTATGAAACCAATTCCACATTTATTAGACAGGTAGGCCATAAATGAATTTGCCACTACATGCAGTCATACAATATAGCCATGTCTTTGTGTTCATCCATGATAGTTTGTTTTTAAGGATTAATTTCTACAAGTGGAATTGCTGGACCAGAGGATGTACCAAATTCATAGACTATTATCACATATAGCCAACTTACCTCCAGAAATAGTTCAAATTATATATATATATATATATATGAATATATTAAAGTGACAATATAATAACATGCACTTGTGTTAGGGGAACTACATTTCTAGTAATTTGATCTTTGCTTTAACAGATTTAATGAAATGTTTTTATTGGTCAAACAATTTTTTTCAAACTCCAGATTTTCAGAGAATTCTAAAGCATAGTTACATGGAATTATACTGAGACCTAGAGTCCTAAGAAAATTGATAAGCAAAAGCAAATAGTATTTTTTTTTTTTTTTTAACTCTCAATGAATTGGCAGCTGTGAGAGGGGAGAAGGGAGATAAATGGAAGGAGTTGAGAGCTGGTGCTGGGAAACCTGTCCGCATTGACGTTTTTGTAATTCTAGGAGTGCTAACTCTCTTAGTAGGAATGAAATCTCTTTGAGGATAAATATGACCTTTGCATTGTTCATTTATTCATTCATTCCTTCAATGTAAAATTAGCAAATGCCTACCTGCCATGTATTGCTCTAGCTCTTGAGGGTACAGTGGTAAATAAGTCAAGGGGGATCTTTTTCTCATGGGGCTTACAATCTAGTCCATGGAAAAATTCAGTCAACAAACAAGTAAATCAATATAAATAAGCATCGTACATTTTTGAAGTGACTGAGTCACGTTAATGAGACAGAAAGTAATGGTGTGGGGAAGGATTTTACTTTATACTCCCTTGTCAAGCACGGTCTCTTTGAGAAGGTGACTTAAGGGGAGACTTGGGTAGTGGTAAGAAGCACACAGGCAGAAAAGGAAGTGCAAGGGCTCTGGAGCAGGAACATCCTTGTGGATTAGAGCAGGGCTTGCCAAACTTTTTCTGGAAAGGCCCAGGTAACAAATCTTTTTGTCTTTGGGGGCCATTCGGTCTCCATTGCTATCTGCCATGGTAGTGTGACAATACCTAGCCACAGATAATATGTAAACGATAGTGTGGCTGTGCTCCAATGAATCGTGATTTACAGAAACAATGGGCCAAATTGAACCCTCAGGTTGTAGTTTGCTGATCCTTATGTTACTGGAAAATGGAGCTGCAGTGAGGATGGGGGTGGAGAGGGGGCAGGGGGCAGTTAGAGAGAAAGTAGTAGAAGATGCTTTACAGTTAGGCAGGGGTTAGGTCCTACAGCTTGTCCGCCTTACTCTAAGCATAAGGGGAAACCACTGGAAGGTTTTAAGCAGGGGAGTCACATATTTTGATTTTGTTCTTAAAAGAGGATAGATTCGGTAAAAATAGGAAGCTATTATTGTGGTCCATTGAAGAGATGGTGGTCTTGACCAGGGTGAGAAGTGGTTCGATTTAAGATTTACTTTGGAGGTGAACCAACAGGACTTGCTGATAGTTTGCATAATGTAAATGAAGGAGAGTGATTAGATCATATTCTTCTATATAAGAAATATTTTTAAAATGTAAGTGAACCTGCATTTTAATCGATTTTTCTTTGTTTCAAGCAACAGAAATTTTCCCTGGTTAACATTAGCAGAAGAAAACATTATTGAAAAGATATGAGGTAACTTATAGCATCATAGGAAGTATGGAGAGAACATGCCTGATTCAGGTAGAAGCAAGCGGCAAGGCACAATGAAATCTTGTATCTGGGACTGTCTCTGAAGGAGCTGCCACTGGTGTCCTTCTCCCCAGCCTCTTAGCTCTGCACCACCTCACCACTGGTCACCTGACTCCCTGTATTCACCTCCAATAATAGGATTCAGCAGCTTTGTGTTACTTCCTCAAGGTTCAAAGTCTAGTTGAATTGGCACCCTATTGATCTCTCCATGCCCACTCAAATTTCTCCAACCAATTTTCCAGTGGACAGCTGGAGTGATCTTTTCAAATGCAAGACTTATGGCCCTCCCTTACTTAAGATACTTCATGGCTTTCACTGGTCCTGGGAGAAAGACCCAAATCTTTGATTCCTATAGATGACGCCTATAAGCTCATCTATGCTCTGCCTCTATCTCCCTTTTCAGCCTCAACCTCCCAGATCTCCCCATCCCCCCCCTTGCATACAGATATTTGGAAAGCATGTCCTGTACATCTTTGAGCTTTGCAAATGCTATTTCCCCCTGCCTGGGAAAGTCTTCTCCTTCTCATTTATTCCATTTCTATCATCCTTCAGATTGTGGTTCAGACATCCATTTGTCCCAGATTAGATAACGAGCCAGTAGTACAAGCTATTACAGGAAATAGAGGAGAGATCTTTATCCAAATTAAAGGGTGAGGGAGGACTGTAAATAGGGAGAGCTTACAAAGATGCTAGCCATTTTACCTCTTGTATATTATAATATTTATTCTTCACAAAAACTTTTTTAGATAAATCAACTATTATCCCTATATTTTAAATAAATACATTGAAGCTTAAGGATATTTATAAGTTGCCTGATATCATGCAGCAAGATGTGGCAGAATCATAATTAGAATTCAAATCTTTGACCTCCATATCCCTGCCATTAACTGCTCGTACCATACCCCATGGTAGCAGGAGGAGAGAGACCTACTTCTCAGCTTTAGAGCAATCACCCTGGATGGAAAGGGCAAAGGATGAGTTAGAAGGCTGTTATGTAAACCAGGTGAAACCAGGTGCGAGATCAAGAAAGCCTGAACTCAGTGATAAGCAAATGAGCTCCTGTAATGACAGGTTCTTGTGAGAATCAGGCCTTAAAAAGAGCTTACAACAAGGGATGCGGCAGCCAAACTACACCTATAAACAGCCAGAGCCTTAAGGACCAGGTGGAGGCAGGGCCCCAAACCAACAAAAGAGGATGGAGAACAAGGTCTGAGTTGAGCATGAGTGCAGAATGGTGAGTATGGCTGACTCCTCCCCACCGTTCAGCGTGAACACCAGCTCCTCTGGTCGCCCTTGCTAAAGAGCATCCTCCCTCCTTTGCTCTGGGTCCTTTTCCAAACTATTACTTGATTTTGCTTTTGAATTATTACTCCCACAAATGATCTCATGTTTATTGCCACCCAGCTCTAACATGTAAACTCCACGAAGTCAGGGATTGGTTCACCAGTGCCTACACGTGGATGGGCCTAGAACAAAGTAGGAGCTCGGTTTTTAAAAAAAATAAAGAACAGAACAAAATGAGAATGAAAACACTCAGCAAAAAAATTCTGCAATGGAGGGAATTTAGAGGCCATTGGAGAAGCACTTTCCTTACACCACAAGGAGAGATTGGACTGTGGTCTGGTAGCATAATGCTTTTAAAGGGACATAGAATCTCCTGATATATAACCTTTGCACCATCCCAAATCCAGCTCCATATAAAAATCTAAGAAACTTGGCCTGGCTGATGTTCAAGACAAGAACAAGAGAAACCTTCAGAACCATCTCAATACAACATGAGCACACCATTTAAGACAAAGGATAGACATGATAATCACCGTGTGAAATTCTTTAACCTGTTAACTCTGCAAGCTTATTGGTCTTTTATTCTTTGGTCTGGTTCCTCAGAGTAAATAGCAATAAAATCATTAAGTTCAGGTGTACGTGTATGTATGTGTGTGCGCGCACCTGTGTGTGAAGGACAAGGAATAGGGGATCTCCCATGTGGCAACAGCTATGAAACAGAAGGGAAGATGGCATAATTCTTGGCACTTTAGGGAACCAGTGGAAGGACAGAGAAGTGGCCCTTGTGGCTTAATGGTGGGAAATGGTGATGCCATCCCTGAGCTCATGGAAATCTGTATTGGGAATCACATGTTGTCTGCCCTGACGTGATTCAGGTGGAAAAAGCTGTTAGAGGGTTAACACAGGTGCTGTATATTTTACAGAGGGGGAAATTAAGTCCTCATGAGAGTCAGATTCAAGCAATAATTACTGAATAACTACTATGTGCCCAGTGAAGAGTGGCTTCCCATACATCATCCTATTCAAGCTTCACAGTAACTTAGTGACTTGGGTAGTATTAACCTCATATCATGGATGAGAAGACTGATGTTCAGAGAAAAGTTACAAAAGGTACTTGGGAAATTGAGGACAGACCTGGAACTGGAATCTGCTTCCGAACTCAGGCTTTCTCTGTGATACCAAAATACCTTTAATTTCAGACTATTTCTCTTTGTGTCATTTGGTTTTTAAGCCAGAATAACTTGGAATTATAATTCATATTATTTTGGTACAATCTTAACATCCAGAACATGGAGAAACACAATCCAACCCCCAAATTTCTCCACTTCTTTATAATAATTTTTACTGTCATTTTGGGTGAGCAGGATTTATGATTAGGATGTTGATATAATTCAAGGGAAAACTGGGCTAGAAAGAGGATTTCCAGGTAATGTTAGTAGCAGTGCAGCTTTGTAGCCCTGGGTTTCTGTTTCCCCTCCCAGCTCCAGCTTTCAGTTGAGTTGTTCCTTGTATTATAGCCCATCTCTAGTAACAAGCTGCCAAAAAACTTTCTGAAATCGATGTCGGGAGGAGATAAGACAAAGTTATATGAGGTAAAGGGGTAACATCCATGACTCTAAGAAGTAAGATGGGGCAGGGTTGGGAGGTGTGCGGGCTGTGGGAGGCAGGAAAGAACCGAGAGGAACAAACAGCAGCTGTAGGTCAACCCGAGGCTGACTCTGGGGGTGACAGGAGCTGAGAAAGAAACCCGAGAATGCCATTGGTTTGGCAACAAAGGAGGAAGAGTTTGCAATCACCGAGACAGGGAGTGTTGGAAGTGAGGGCAGTGTCTAGTAGGTACTGGGTGAAGCAGGTGTCCAATGATTGATTGAAGAGCTCCACCTAAATGTGTTTGAATGTCTTACCAGGATTCCAGGCAAGATAAGGCTCAGGCATGATTCCAGTGTACGAAGTTGTGGGACAGGTTTTGAGCAAAATAGCATGCCTTGTTTGGGGTCCATCATGACTCAATAGCACCTCTTTCCCTCTCCTCCTCAGCAGCCAGGGGCTGCCCACGTGAGCCATCGGACTGACTCCACCTTCTGCCACTGACCCCCACGAACCCCTCTCCTCCTCCCCCTTCCCTCCTGCAGAGTTCCCCCTAAGCCTGTCTTCAAGGACCAATACATGGAACCAGGCTATCTTTCCTATTCTCTATCCCATCAGCTCTCATGTTAACACCACAACTTATCACATCAAATAGTTCCTAGGAAACCAATTCCATTGCTGCTGACTTCAGGTGTTAATTACCTCAGGTCATTTACAGGATAAAGAAGGTACTTGTTAACCTCAAAGGGCTAAGACATTAATGATTGAATTTTACTAAAGATACTTTAGACCTTTCTTTCTTTCTTTTTTTTTTTTTTTGCAGTGCATCTCAAATTATAAAAGGTAGACAATTAATATTAATATAATCTGTTTTTATTAAGTAGATGCTAGAGATGAGATAGAACTTTTTCATCACTGCGACACAGGGTTGTAGTCTTAACCATTGTGTTGTACCCTAAACATTTGACTGCAAGAACAGCGTTGTACATAGTTGAGATTGAGAATATATGGCAAAATTGTAGAGGAATTGCTTCAGAATTGGTGAGTCTGACTGAGGCACTTCTGTGTTTCAACACATGGGATGGATATGCAGGGTGCTCGTGTGTTTTGCTGAAAATGTTCCCTGTTATATTTATAGCCCATTTGAAATGTGCTAAATTAGTAAAAGTTTCTATTTGAATCCATACAAAGTTCTAGAAAGTTGAGACCTAAAAGAAGACCCTATTAGTCAAAGTAGATTAGGAAACATTTTTTATGTCTGAATTTAATTGTACAAAGAAGACGGTATGAGAACAGTGGCTGTCAGGATTGCATCTTTGTCTGCCAGGGCTGCCATAACAAAGCACAGACTGGTTGGCTTAAAAAACAGGACTTTATTATCACACAGTTTGGGAGGCTAGAAGTCCAAACTCAAGGTGTTGGTAGGCATGTGCTTTCTCTATAGTCTGTAGCATTCTGGTGGTGGCATGCTGGCATAGCTCAATCTCTCCCTCTGTCCCCTGTCCCTAATCCTGACTGCCCACATTCCCTCTGCTTCTAAGGACTTCAGTCTTATTGGATTCAGTTGGTCTTGTCTTAGGATCTTTGCAGATCCTCTTTACAAATGAGTTCACATCCATAGGACCAGGACCTTCAATAGCATCCTCAGGAAACAACCCAGCACACAGACTGCGCTTTGTCTCTTATTCTAGCCCCTTCCAGAATAGAGCTCCATGTCACAGCAGAGTATTTGTAGTCTTCTTTCTACCTCCTGCACCTATTATTCCAGCAAAACAGGCATTTACGTTTGAACTTTATATTGCATGTTTTTTTCATTATTATTGATCAAATTTCTGTTCTAATAAAAGAAAGAAACTTTGCAACCAATGAAATAGCCACCATCATTTTCTAGGGAGTAAGGAGCACAACATACGAAAAGAAATACAGACAGGAATGCGGCACATGCATTTTCATGATGGAATCGTTGGTGACAAGATGATTATGAAAGAAGTAAGGCACTTTTAAAGGCAGATTTTAATCCTAAGAAACACAAATGTTAAATATAGAATGTCCAGTCAATCAACAAGGCTTAGCGTCTATTAGTATCTATAATTTAATGGCAAATAATTTGGAAAATGCTCAGATTAATACAGTATCTTAAACAAAAGATCAATAAATATTTGTTTTGTCTAGCCATTTGACAAAAGGGTTTCCATAAATTTCTTTGCTCATTTTGTAGGCTGAAAAATGGGTAAGACTGAATGTAATTAGTTGGTTATAATCTATAATTTAGCCTAAATATGATTGTCCTTTAAAAATGCATAATTTACAGCGCTGGGGAATCAAAGAATAAAGTCTGAACCTAAACCAGATCCAAATGCTTTTCACTGGATGAGTTGAAATTAGTGATCACAATAATGAACCACATCAAAGGACGTGGTGGATTTGGGGCAGAATTCTCACTGCTGTAACTTGTATCCCTGAAATTATTACATTATTCAGAAATAAACATTCCACATTCTCAAATTTGCTCATTTGTAGCATGTATTAATTGAAAATCCACTCACTAATTGGCGTGCTTTTGAAGGTGTTTTTTTACAAGTGGCTTCTTTATAACAGTTTCTGGCACTGCTGGAATTCAAAATGATGCCAACTAAATGCCATTTCAAATAAAAACACTTCTTTAAGTTTTTTGGCAGCAGAAGAGAGCAGAGTCACACAGTAGCTCCTGATTTATGAACTGCTTTCAAACTCTCACTCTCCCTCATTCTGCGTAGTTCGCTTTAAGGAACTCAGTTGAAACCGTTTGACAAGAAACCAATCCTATCTCCAAATACACTTTTTAATTTGTAATCATATGGGCCTTTGATTATTTTGCACTTTCATACCTTGTATGATCAGGCTAGAGAGTGGAGAGGGAAAATCATGTAACAGCGTCATCTGTTTCTAAAGTGACATTAAATGACAAATCAGGCAGTAACCTATAACGAGCAGTGGATGCTGTGGACAAAATTTGTGGAAATACTTTACATTCAACAGCACTTTGGTAGCCCCAGGTCACATCCTGAAATTATACGATCGTCTCCCCCAAATACAGTTTAGTGCTGACAAAGGAGAGGATATGAATACTCAAAACAGTTCTCGGGACAGATGAGTAATGTGTAGGCAGGTGGGTAGCAAGAGATTTGGTACATGCCTTGCAAAGATTTTTTGGCCGAGGACAGATTTCCAGCCTGTAAACAGAGTACATCCTTCACAAGTGGTCCACCAAACAAAGTGTTTATTGTAAAGGGGCCTGATCCCTAGAGAAAGGCGAAAAATGACTCCTTTTTGACTGGAGGGAAATCGACTCTTTCTTCCCTTTTGTAACTGGGAGGGTACTCAGTAAGCACTTACTGATTATTTTCCCTGATTGGTTTCCATTGGGTCTCCATGCCATGAATGGTCTTTAGTCATACTGCACTTTTTCCATAGCGGAGTAGCAGGAACTTCTAGTCTAACTGCACCCTTCCCCTCTAACTGCCCCATCCAGCACAGGTCTACTGCACACCAAAAAAAGTATTCAAATAATTACTAAACAGGCAAAATTGGATTGCAGTTGCTTCTTTCTTGAACATATATAACTAAAGAACATTTTGCACTGCATTTTCAAAAATTTGCTGTTAGACTGGAGCTGGGAAACCCATTAGCCTATACCATGGATGCTGAAAGTGATAAGAACTCCATGATGTGCCTTGATATTTTAAAGACTGCAGTTGGAGGGAGAAAAAATTACTTTGCCCAGGGATAACTGTGAAAGCATGTGGAAAATGCTGAAAAGGGGGAAAGAAGGGCCCAATTGTAGTATGCTCCCTTTAAGAGGGAAACAAGATTAGCAACTTTGGCAAATGTCCTCACTCTATTCAGAGGGAGAGAGAAGAGCTGCCAGTGTCAGGAAAAAAAAAAAAAAAAGGCATGATGTTATGGGACAAAGGCAGAAGCAATTTTATACCTTATTAAAAGCCTACCTGGGAGTGGTTTTGACTCCTCTGGGATTAAGAAAGATTTTTTTTTCCTCCCAAGACTAAAGGTGGAGCTAGGGGAAAAGGAGTTCAAGCTGAAGGAGGTGGCCCTGTCGGTTCTGTTCTGTCCTGGGAAGCACTGAAGGAAGAAAAGCCTCTGAGGAAGAGGAAGGAAACAAGAGGTTCTGAAGGTAAGGAACAACCTATTATAGCAACCAGTATGTAAGTAACATCATAACGTGAAGACAGAAATTTTAATTGCATCCTTCTTCTAATGAAAACAACCTCACTTAAAGGTTTAGAAAGCTTATGAGGCTGCTAGACAAATATCTGAATTGTATTCTGCCTTTTTGTATTATAGAGTATTTGTTTTCTAAATGCCCCCATGCCAGAAGAGTCTACAGAAATAAAACATTTTTTATTTTTTAATTCTTTTATGTCGGGTCAGAAAAGGTAGTGAGACTTCATTTGGGTTAATTTTAGAGTTTACTCAAACCTTATGCATACATAAGAATGTAATTTTCTTTATTTGCATATTTTGTTCCTATAATGACTAAGTTGAATTCTCAACTGAAATGAGTGATCAGTCCAATACTAAGTGTCTCTATCGCTTAAAGTCTTAGCAATTTCAGATGGCAAACAACTGCTTTAAATTTGGCAAATTGCTAAAAAGATGGAAACTGAAAGCTAAAGTGTGTTGAATTTTCCCTTTTAGGCTCTAACCAAAAGCCTGAACCAACAAATAACAGCACACCTGAGCTATTTCTGCTACCACACTCACCTGCATGCTCTAAAGGAACAGGAAAGAATGAGCTATTACGGCAGCAGCTATCGGATTGTCAACGTGGACCCCAAATACCCGGGCTGCCCCCTCGAACACGCCATAGCTGAGAAGAGAAGAGCAAGAAGACGGCTGCTCCACAAAGATGGCAGCTGTAATGTGTACTTCAAGCACATTTTCGGAGAATGGGGGAGCTACGTGGTTGACATTTTCACCACTCTTGTGGACACCAAGTGGCGCCATATGTTTGTGATATTTTCTTTATCTTATATTCTCTCCTGGTTGATATTTGGCTCTATCTTTTGGCTCATAGCCTTTCATCATGGAGATCTGACGAATGATCCAGACATCACGCCGTGTGTTGACAACGTCCATTCTTTTACAGGGGCGTTTTTATTCTCCCTTGAGACCCAGACCACCATAGGTTACGGCTACCGCTGTGTCACTGAAGAGTGTTCTGTGGCGGTGCTCACCGTGATCCTTCAGTCCATCTTAAGCTGCATCATAAATACTTTCATCATTGGCGCCGCCTTGGCCAAAATGGCCACCGCTCGAAAGAGAGCCCAAACCATTCGGTTTAGCTATTTTGCACTCATAGGCATGAGAGATGGGAAGCTTTGCCTCATGTGGCGCATTGGTGATTTCCGGCCAAACCATGTGGTAGAAGGCACGGTTAGAGCCCAGCTTCTCCGCTACACAGAAGACAGTGAAGGGCGGATGACAATGGCATTTAAGGACCTAAAGTTAATCAATGATCAGATCATCCTTGTCACACCAGTAACTATCGTTCACGAAATTGACCCTGAGAGCCCTCTGTATGCCCTTGACCGCAAAGCAGTGGCCAAAGACAACTTTGAGATTTTGGTGACATTTATCTATACTGGTGATTCCACTGGGACATCCCACCAATCCCGAAGTTCCTATGTTCCCCGAGAAATTCTCTGGGGCCACCGGTTTAATGATGTCTTGGAAGTTAAGAGAAAGTACTACAAAGTGAACTGCTTACAGTTTGAGGGGAGTGTTGAAGTATATGCCCCCTTTTGCAGTGCCAAACAATTGGACTGGAAAGACCAGCAGCTCCACAACATGGAAAAGGCACCGCCAGTCCGAGGACCTGTCACGTCAGACACCAAGGTCAGAAGACGGTCGTTTAGTGCTGTTGCCATTGTCAGCAGCTGTGAAAACCCTGAGGAGACCACCAGCTCTGCCGTGGATGAGTGTAAGAAAGCACCTTATCAGAAAGCCCTCCTGGCTTTAAACAGAATCTCTGTAGAATCCCAAATGTAGTGTTGAACTGTAATTACAGGGGCTACCACTCAGTTTCACCTTCAGCCAATTACTTCCAGCTAAGTAGTTTTAAACATGGCTTTTAAAGAATGATATAGCCATTTCTCATGGTGATGAGGGGATAGGTAGAGTAAGTTAAAACTGATAAAAGATAATCTAAAAATCTCATGGTATCCAGTTTTGTTTTGTTTTTTACTAGGAAGGCTAAGACAGCTAATTGATTAATTTAAATTTCATCTCCTTTTATTATCCCATATACTTGTAATCTTGAATTGGAAGTGCAATGTTCAGTAATGGGGAACAAAGTCAGGATGCCAGAATAAGTAAAAACCGGAAGGCAGCCAACATGAATAATAAATTCTTAAATACATCAAAATGGATAGAATAATGAGTGATTTCCTCTAAAAACTAACGCCATCTAACCAAGATATGAATAAAAATCTTTCAGTAGACTGTGGTGTTGAGGCATACACCTTGGCTATGAGAAATAGGCAATGCCTCCAGTATAGACAGTTCTTCCACTGGCATTTGCCCACGTAATGATCAATGATTGCTAGAAGCTGGGGTTTTTTTTCCCCCTGACCTTGAGGCAGGAGAAAAGTTAGCATCACTTATTCAGAGTAGTATTTCTCCCTTAAATACTCCAGTCAAGGAGCAGAAACAAGGCAATCAAGCTCCCTCTAAATTCTCCAATAAGGTGACTTTTTATGCCCTCTTCCCACCTTCTTTGGGACATGGGGAAGGAGCAGATCATAGAGATGAAGTGAGAGAAGCGGTAACAGTGACAAACATTCCCAGACTCTTTGAGAGAAAACAGGACATGTACATGTCTGGAAAGATGGCAGCCATGGCAGCCTTGGCAAGTGACATAAAGAGTGGAATTCTTTTTTTTGAGGGGGAGGGTGGGAGGGAAGAGTGTTGTTTGTGCCAACAGTTATGTATGTTTCCTGTCTTGGTCACCATACAAGATATAAATGACTCGAGTTTGGCTTTTAAGAAACTTCCAGTAAACTTGGAACAATCATTTAAACTGGTGATTTTGTAAAATATAATAAGTGAATGAGTGGTATAGAATTGCTTGAATTTTAGGACATGAGATACATTTATATACTCTTATTTCCATGTAAAAAGAAGCTAATCTTGGTTTCTTTAAACACAAATTCAATCAACTGTGAGTGAAGAGTCTTTTTGAGCTTTGTAAATTGAAGAGTTCTTAACGACATTCAGATTTATCTGTGCTTTTTTAAAAAATTGTTGCCACACTGGGAAGATGTTTATGCCACAGTTTTTTATTTGTGTGTTTTATTATATATATATATTTATATCCATGTATTGTTTTGCTTTTCCTTGAAAATCAATCTCCTCCCACCCTTCCTTTTTTTTTTGTGCTTTATTTGAATGTAACAACAAGTAAACTGAACTAAGTGACATAATCCAAGATCACCAATAAAAGTAAAATATATAAATAAAGAACTTTTCTGTTCTTTCTATTCTTTTTTCTTTTTCCTTTTCTTCACTTCTTTCTTTTCTTTCTTTTTTCTTTTCCTTTCTCTCTCTTTTTTTTGGTCTATGAGCAACAAAATTATTTTTAAAATCATATGTGCAAATCTTTTATACCTACTGTTTTACAGGTAAAAGATTTGTTCAGGTCACAAGTTGCAAAACTGTCCTGACACTTAATATCAGAGATCTAAGTAGTGCAATTTTTCTGTCTTGCTTTGAGAATGAAAAGTCTTTTTTTATTTATTTTTTATTATACACACTGTAGATTTTGATTTTGTAGCAGCAATTACTTAGCTAAATTATACTGCTAAATCTATCTATATAAAACAACCAGCACCGCAAAAAACAAAAATGTCTTACTTTGTATTTTGCTTCCTGAACTTTGCCGATCCATGATGCTTACCTCATCAATATCAGAATATGAACATTAATATCCAATTAAATATATTCAGCTATGCTATGGGCCTCTATAATCAAATCCTCTTAGCCAGTCTGGAATGTAAAATCGGCATTCACTTGTAATATTTGTGTCTTATTTTCTGCTTGATTTAAGGCATACTTGTGGGACATTTCATATCCCAATCCCAATTACTTAATAATAAAGATCTTAAAATAATGCAAAAAAAAAAGAACAAATATAACTATATTCCAGGTAGTGTAAAATCTGGAATGCTTCAGATTTGGTCAGCTTTGGGTACAGAGCACTGAAAATCAGAATGCCACCTCATAAAATTAGAACATAAGCCACGCTGTAAACCATTTTTATGGGTTTTTCCCCTTTATTAGAGAAATTGTGGTTTTACAGAATAATCATGCATAAAATACAAGATTCCCATATTTTTATGAGTTTTTAACAGCTTGTAGAGCAGCTATATATGAAGTAGCAATTAGTT
>JAQZBX010019388.1:0-33839 GCA_029593785.1 Cabassous unicinctus
GCATTTGTTTTATAGATAAAGACTTAGTACAAGCAATTACTACAATTAATGTGAATTACTAAGTCACAGCCAAGCTGAATCATGAGGATGTTAATAAGGATGTGTACAGTTTGAGTCCAAAATTCACAGTTAAATAATTAGAGGTTGATTGGTGTTCAATATTTCATTAAGCATTTCAAATATCTTTATTTGATATCTTAAAGATCATGTTAGGATAACTAATAACAACCACCTAATTTTAAAAAAGCTATCTATCCAAAGGCAATGTGTTGTTTGAATTTCTGGAACCATTCTTAAGTGATTCTTCCTAAGGTCCCATTATATTGTTCAAAAATGACACGGGAGATTGAATAAATGGAAACAATAAGATTTTACAAGAGTTGAAGCATTTATGAAACTATATAACTGCCAAAGAACATATTTTAAAGCATTTTAAATGCTTGATTAATGAATAATTTAAAAAACTCAGTGTAGCTAAGTACTCCATGTTAAAAGACCTTTACCCCTTGGGCATCAGATAAAGAGAGGTTCAGCTTTAAACAATCTAAGGTGAATTTGAAATTCATATGGTCATCTCAAGGCCATCCATTTTATGAAGAGGTTACTTTTTTTTTCCTTTTTAGAATTCTTTATGTCTTTTCATATAGAATGGATCATATAATGACTATGAGAAATTAAGAAAGAAATCACAAAGGATTATTGCAATAACCCATACATGTCTGTAACAAACCTGACTTGGGACGTGACACATTGTATATATTTTCCACACGTCAAAAATGTTTTATGTCTATGCCTTTGCTGAACTATTCTCTATGTCTAGAATTTGCTTTCCATATTCTTTCTCTAAAATCTACTTATCCTTCTACACCTAACTCATAGGTCACCAATACTGGGAAACCTCCTCTGAATCTCCCATTCATGATTAATAATTCATCATTTCCATATGTGCTCACACATAGTGCTTTATTTATAGTGCTAGTATATGTATTAATATTAAAATGCATTGCAATTGGTTAAATAGACCAATATAACCCTTATATATTCACTAGCATATTCTTTCAAACCCCAATAAAATGTGATCTCCTTGAGGTCAGGGACCACGAATTCTGGAATTTTGTACATTCTTGAAAATAGAAAAATGCCCTGAACATAGCAAGTATCTGAAATTGTTGATTTAAGTGAATATAATGTTTCTACAATATTTACTGCTCAGAGAAACTGGCCGTGCATAGATTCCAAAATTTTCTTAATCCGAACTCAGCTTATTTATTATTGTACTTTGATATTAACCCATACAGGTATGCTTTAACTTAATTTTTAAAAGAAAATCGATTAACAAAGACTATTGTATTTAAGCATATTATTTTTCTGTTTATTTTATAAACTACATATGTATATATGGATAACAGACTTTTTAAATTATTATGACCACTATATTAATAATAAGAACAGAGAAAGGTAAATGTATAGAAACTACCTGTGTAGAAAGAAAGGAAAAAGTTTTCTCACACACTTCTGCAAAGTTACTTCCCTGGATAAAAAAGACACTTAGAATCTTCCTGTGGTGATCATCTCTCCAGTTGGAAATCTGCTGAAGCAGAAATACCTTTAGCTTAATTAAAGTCCCTATCAATACAATTATTTTCCATGTATAGAATGATTCTTGTGGAACAAGCAGTGGCCATTCTACTTATAATAATGACTGGAGTTTTATTCCTGGTAGAGCTATCTACTGTTCACACCACTTTTATCAAAGAAATCTACTCCAGTGGGCTACAACTATCCTTTGCAAGTTTAGAGATTAGAAACATGGATATTTATTGCAGTTAAGGAGCTAAGAGTTTTAAAGAGGCAATTTGCCAAAGTTGGCTGATAAATGACCTCATTCTCCTTCAAGTTTATTGTCATCAAAGTGCTGTGCTGGCACTCCAAGGTGGTTCAAGTATTTCTGCACAGGTTTCAGGGGCATAGTTCTTGAGAAGGAATTATGCTTGAAGAGTTGGTTTTACTTGTTTATGAAAGACTGTCTTTTTTTTTCATCCATCCAAGTAGGAAAGGACTATTTTAAATATTCTCAAATAATTATAACTTAGAATACCAATGCAGGGGCTTTCTTCCTCTGGTCAGGGTAGGCTTTATGGGCTTGTAAACTGCAATTTCACGGGACCCCACACTTAGAAGGGTCTTGTGCATGGTTTTAGGCTCTGCTGTCACCATCTTTAAATTCTCAATAATTTTTGAACAGTGGCCCCACATTTTCATTTTGCACTGCCTGTGGTTTGATTGTTTGGAATGCGTTAAAAAGATTTGGATGCTGAAGGGGAGAGATATAAACCACTTAGGTCAAAGTTTCTATATTTCCAATTGCCTGAATTAGCAGTTTATATATTGTGATCTAGAAAATTGAATTGCAGACTTTTCTTTAGCAACAAAACCCCTCCTCCTATATTCTCCCTCCCTCACTCTACTAGTGAAATGTTATGCAGAAACTCTACCTTTAAAACAATTTAAAGTAGAGCTGATCTGGTTCAAATGTGGGTTGAGATGGGTGGATGCTCTGGTTTCCTCTGAGAATAGAGATGGGGAGTGTGGTTGAGGAATAGTGAGACACGTTAAAGAGCCCTAATACCAGACAAAGCACAGTTTGAAAAACACAATGATGACTGGATCCATTCTAATAATTGCAGATCAGTGCAAGCTTATTAATATTCAGGACCAAAATAATTTATCTAAAGGACAAAATAAACACCTAAATTGAATGAGGCTTATGAATTGTACTTTTCTCAGTTGCTCGATATAAAAAGGTAAAACGTAGCAAGCTTTCCAAAATCTTATAATCTAGTAAGTGTTAAAATGTTAAATCTCAGGTAACCTTTATCTCTACATCTGAATATTGAGTAGAACAGATTGTAAAGTACATGATTATGTGATGTACAGACTCTAAAACATTGTTATGGTAGTTTTGAATTCATTATGAAAATGTGACATGTATCTTAATATCAGCTTCCAGGCCTTTGATATGACCTCATTCATGGAAGTGTAAAGTTGTTTGATTAGAACTGGGTGTAGATGGAAGACCCGTTTCACTTTATTGGAATTAGAAATGGCTCAAACCCAATGCCATTAACAGAAGACTATTCCATGATGAATAGTCTTAAAATATTGGTAAACATCTCTCTGCATCCAAATTGAGCTGTAGACTCACTATCTCATTACATAAACACAAGTCATGCTTTTTATATGCTGAAGCCATGTCAAGCACTATTAAATTGACAAGGGTATAGAGAAGGAATAACACAGACCTCTTAGAAACTTTTATTATTGCTTGCAGTCAGGAGGCAAGAGGTGTGCAATTCCAACACAGAGCATTGAAGATATTTTTGAAGGTTTATCGATATTCTAAATTCACCTTTTTTTTGGAAAACACAAAGCATAATAATCCTTTTCCAATATGTTTATCAGCTTGGATATCAAAAGTCATATTTTAAATTGCCTGTGCTCATTAAATTTGCACTTGACTATAAATGTTTGGATATGCATTTTTATGTGGAAAAATTATCTTCAAAAGAAACTAAAGTAGATTCAAGGACACACTTCACATCTAATGATTTACTAGCTAAAGATATGACATTTTGATTATCCTTCAAATCTGTTTCCCAGGAGACCCATTGCCCTTTTAAAGTGGTGATACATCCTATTGCATCAGACACACCTGGGCCAACTGGCAGGGTTTTTTTTTTGAATGATAGAAATAAATTGGATTATATCAGTTTCCCTAAAAGCTTACTTCAGGAATGTGAAGGCCTTGACATCTTTGATCTTGGGGGCAATTATTGACCAACGATATGTTGCTTTCCACAAAAAGATTGTACCTGACAGAAGCATTTAGAAAAATGCTGTCTGATACTCAGTGAGGCAAGTAAGGTTATTATCTTGCTCTGAGAGTTATTGGACCTTCATTTTTCCTTTGAAAGCAAACTCTTCATTCTAGAGTTATACCCACAATATGGCCCAAAGTTCAATATTTAATTTTCTCTTTTGCTTTAAATAAATAAATATTGGAAATGGAAATATATCTGGCCAGCTTAAAGTAGAGGGTGAGCCAGTAGCATAAGTCTGGATATCAGAAAGATACACTCAGAAAGGATAGATATTTCTAGATACGTTCAACACTAGAATGAGGTCCACGAGGGGACAGAGCTTAGTCTTAGATGTAAATTGAAAGGAAGAGGGCAAGATAATTTAAAAGCAACAAGGAGATGGAGGGCCAACTGGTTTACAGTCATCACCCTGCACAGCTTGTGGACCAAGTGCTGCACATTGTTGGGCATCACTTTACTCATTCGTAACATGAGGATGATGCCAACTTCATAGACAGAGAGATGGAGATTAAATTATGTAGTTTAAAGTTTTAAATTTTATTTCTTATTACTAGCTTTTCATATAGGGAAAAATATTCCCTATATGTCTAAATAAATAAGTATCCATAAAATATATTGTTACAGAAAACGTTCTTCAGAAATATTTTTATTAAATCACTTTGTCTCATCTGGGGATGAAACACTTTGATTTCTTTTCTTGCCTTTGATGAGAAGTATTTTGTATAGTAAGAGCATGGACTTTGGTCTCTATCTGACTGGGAAAAAATCTTGTTTCTGCCACTTATTAATTGTGTGACCTTGGGCAATGTGTTTACTCTTTCTGTGTCTCAGTTTCCTCATATGTGGTTGATAGTAGAGCCTTAATTCTATGATTGTTGTAAGGACTAAATGAGTTAATGTATATATCACTTATAATAGTTCTTGGCATATAGTAAGTGCTATGTGCTAACCATAATTTTTCCAAAAAATGTTTTTGGTGATATTTTGAGATATTACAGTACGTTTCATGTTGAGACCACTATTATATATACTTTTATACAGAATTTTCAGTGTTAAAATGTTCAGGAAAATTTTGAAAATTTGTTTACTGAACTATTAGTGTTGTTATAATGATTCTAAATATTAAGATTAATTTCCCAAATTAATATCATTCTTGGATTTCTTTTAGAATCAGAAAAACCTGGAGTCAGTGTGCATACACGTACATGCATATTTTTATTATATAATTTGTATTTCTTAAAAGCATATTTTAAATTATATATAAAACTGCAAATATGTTTTATATAAGCATTTATTTGCAAAGGCAAATCTCTTAGATATATTTGGACCAAGAACCTCCAAAGTGAATTTTTTTTTCTCTCTATATATGTATGTATATATACACACTACATATATATAATTTAAAAAATTTTTTGAAAGCATTGTTCTATATTACTTTGTAAGGCTCTCATCCTGTCTACTATTCCCTTTTTCTCTGCAGTTTGGCTGACTTGCTGTCTTGTTAATTCCCTCAGACTCAAATAATAAAAAGCAATTTTTTGGTAATGTCCCTTATGATAACAAAACTACTCCATAATCAACATGACTTTATGTTGTGAATTCTAAAAGGTAAAAACTCAATTAATTATAAAATACAGTTGTTTTATTCCCTTGACAAATTTTATGCCTCTTTTGTTTTTCTGAAGGTGTACTATGATTGTTTTTCAAATGTGTATATCAGAATCCCCTTTCAGATGTAAGCACTACTGAGTTAACTAGATGTCTTTGTTTACAAAATGGATATAGTAGGACCTTGCTTTACACAAACTCAACCCACCCAAATTCAAGAATATGCAATTGCCAATAAAAGAAAAATAAAGACAGAGAGAGGGAATAAAATAAAATAAAAAATTGTTTATGATTGATTTTGTTTACTTGTTACTAGAGTGCTTATTTGTCTTATTTTAAAATGTGTGAAAGGTATGCTGGTAAGAAATACTCATTAAATAATGGGGTCCACTCTTTTGCATGCACTGTGGACAGCTGGGGAGCACGGCAGCAGCAGGGGCAGCACAGGGGTCAGGGGGATGGAATGCTGACGGAGCCAGCGTCCCACGGCAACACCACCTGCCGGCTGGCCATGTCGGGCACCTTCCTGACCCCCCATTGGCCGCTGGCAAATTTTTTTTCCTATGGGGGAAGGGTCAGAGAGACCTTGGTGTTATCGGATTTTGTCTAGGTTCTTGACTGTGATGCAGAAATGAATTTCAAGAGCACATCAGTTTAGTTAGGCCAGTAATTATTAAGGTAGGGAGGAGAGAAATGGGAGAACATAACAGATCATGGGACCCGGGTAGAAAGGAAGGGGCTGAAGAGTGATAGAGGGCTGATTTATAGATTACAGTTTCCCATTACAGATTATAAATTCCCAGGTTTTACTTGCGTGTTAATCCATGCAGAGGGGGACACGTGAGAGCAGGGCGCAGAAAAGAGCTATTTGGCCTTTGCGCTTGCTTTTTGAACCATTAATTATTCTGCCCCTTTGCTAATGGCATGGGAGGAGTCCCAGCTGTTTGCTGTTTTGATTGATTTTCCCACCATCAGTCTCCCCAGAGGGCCCAATTATAAGGCCCCTGGAGAATATCCATGGCTTCTCCTGGCTTCCAGAGGAAATCTCCTTTGGAATGGCAGAAATCTCATGAGGGTCTTCCAGCAGCCATCTTAGGGGTATCAATATCCACGTGGACTTCTTGTCAAGTTCCAGACCCATCTATTGATTCCCTATTTTACTAGCCGGCTTCATTGGGGTGGTGCAGACTTCTGGGTGAATGCAAGAGAGAATTAAATTTTTAAAGAATTATTTCTATGATTAATTTTGTTTACAAATGGTTACTAGAGTACATATTTGCCTTATTTATAAAACAATGTGTCATAGGTATGTTCATATAAGAAATTCTTATTAAATAATAGGGTTCACTATTATGTGTGGTTTTCAATTTATATGAATGGGTTTGGAAGGTATTGTTCATGTAAAAGGAAGTCCTAATGTATTTGGGTCTTTTTTTCAAACATGTACTTAATCTCATTTATGATTACCTCCTCAGTTTTTTAAAATATATACTTGAAACACTCTTCAAATCACTATCATGAATTTAGAGTCTCCCTCTTCTTTGAACCAAACAATTTTGAAATGCCTGCATGTGTATGGGGAAGGGTGGGGGAGCATCTTGGATTTTAGTTCTCTGTGAAAGAGAATATGTGAAAGAGAACCTGTAAGGATTGAGGTGTGATAATTGTAGCACTTAGCAGGTAGCCCACATCCACCTCCTCCTGCAGGCTGTTCTGGAGTAAATGACAAAATCCTGGCTCAACATTTCCAAGTCAATGTCCATTTGGAAAACACTTAAGTCAATGTGGGTGTTTCTTCCCTCCAGTATGAAGGCCTCTTTTCCTTTCACAGAGAAAGTCGACTTAAGTTATTCTCTATCAGAAAGAAATGGAATTCAGAAATAATGTCCTCACAGACACTTTGAAATTTTTTTACCTGAATAGAGAACATTTTACAAAAGGGGCTTGAAAAGTCAAGTCTGTGAAAATAGATTTGGAGAAATAGACTGTTTTTTGAGGTCTTCAGGTTTTATATAGCATATTCAGTACATAGCACTGTTTTCTTTTCATTTAGAAATTATATGTGTTATATATTGCTAATACTTCTTCAGAGAAGAGAAATTTGAGGCAGAAAGAAGTTAAGTAACTTATACTTTGTTTAGGATTTCAGTATAGAATTAAAAATACCTATATAGGTTTATACAAATATAAAGCCTATTCTCTTTCCTTCAAGGAAACCCAAATGCAATTGTTCTCAGTGGCCTAAAGGCAGAATAAAGGAATGTTGGGGAAGGTGACCAGCTGAAGAGTGTCATTGTGTCTAAAAATATGCTAATGAAAATAATAAATCACTTATTATATGATTCTGTTTATATGAAATATCCAGAATAGGCATATATATATAGACAGAAAAAAGATTAATGGTTGCCTAGGGATGGGAAATTTTGGTGATTTGGAGTAATAGCTAAAAGATATAGGGTTCCTTTTTGATATGATAAAAATGTTCTACAGCTGATTCTAGTGAGGGTTGCACAACTCTCTGAATAAACTAAAAATCATAAAATTGCATACTACGCATGCATGAATTGTATGGTATGTAAATTATGTCTCAAGAAAGCTGTTACAAAAAAGTTTAATCAGTCAGGAAATAAAAGCATAAGCCTTCAGTAAAGTTTTGCTAAACATACATCCTGGTCTCAGATATTACGGTAAGGAATTATGGGAAGTATTTGTGCCTATCTGCTACATGAAGAAATTAATCATTATTTTAAACCAAGATTAGTCAACATGATATTTATTTTTCTCCAGCCATGCTCAGCTTTATAGGGTCAAGCACAGAGAGAAAAACAAAAACAAAAACAGAAAAAACAAACAAACCTCTGATTTAACGAAGGTTATATTTTAGAAAATACATCAGAGCAAGAGAAGGGCAAGGCAGTTGAGGGAGAATGTAAGGGAGTGCTTATAATCAGATTATGGGGAATTGATATTTATAGGTAACAATAAAGCCAAGGTCATGGTCATGAGAATGGACTGTGGGAAGTCAAGTTCTTTGTAGAGAGACACCAGGATGTGAGAGGCAAGGTATCTTAGAAGAAGGATCACAGTATGTAACTGAAATTACCTAGAATTTTGACAGGAATTGTCTTAAAAAGAGCAGCAGTAAGTAAGGAGATAATTGTGAAAAGTGTGGGAAGATATAATGAATAGTCGACATGAAATGTAAATATTTTTTCTTTCTTTTTTCTTTTTTAGAGGAGAGGAAAATTGGACCAGAAACAATAATGAAGAGAAAGTAGATACTTTTATACCTTCAAACACATTGGTATGAAGTTGTGGAAGAGAAAATAAAACACCTTTGAGAAGACTGCAGAATTCTTGCCCTCAGAGGCCAGGTCTTCCTTAGGGCATGAAACAGGCTTACTTATAGAATACAGGGCATTTTAAGTTTCAGAGGGTACAATAAATGATTACACAATTTGGGGAAGGTTGGGAAATAACATCTGCTAAGGTGATATAAAGAGCTAATTGGGAATGACGGGTGGTCTGGGAAACCTAGACTACTTGAGAAAAGTGACATGCACAGGGATAAAGGCATCTTGACATCATTCCTATTAATCCCAAGGAAGGTAGAGATACTGATGCTGAGAGAAAGGAGGGAAAGTAGGGTGGGGTAGAGTTGGTTGGAAAGTGTCGCTATGTGTTTTCCAGGGAATATTTCAAGAATCACACAGATTTTTGGCACTTCTGCATGACTGCTATTGACAGAGGAATGGAAGCAGTGTGATCTCACACTGACCATGTGTAAAGAAAGATAGCTTATGAAGAGAACATCTGAATGAGTCCAGTCTAACCAGTTGGATGATGAGAGAAACATGGCCATATCATCCTCATTTCTCTAGCTGAAACTGAGTCAGCTGCTAGCCTTAGCCTGTCACTAGCTGACAGCAAACATGTGAGCATTGAGCAATCTATAAGAGTTTAGCTGAACCATAATCTCAAGCTGATGAAAATAATTATTGTTTTAAACTACTATATTCTGAAATTTGTTTGCTATACACTTGAACTAGAATTCTTGCTTATAGAAATCAAGTAAGAGTTTAGTAGACTTCCCACCTATTACACTTTTAAATATCTCATGTTCAACTAGCCAATGTTATGGGTCTCTGCAAATCAGATTATTCTGATTACTGCTTTGACCCTGCTGCCCATTGTGGTAGCCATGCCCAACTTCTTTTTGGAAATTAAGTGTTGCCACTTTGGTTTCCTTGTGCCTCTGAATCAACAGGCAAAAATGGAAGTTACTCTGCTGGCTGGGGTGATTGATCCTGATTATCAAAGGGAAATATGACTGCTTCTACACAATGGAGATAAAGAAGAGTATTCTGGAATCTGAGAGATTCCTTAGGGCATCTGTGATGGGTTGAATTGTGTACACCAGCTTGGACATATTCTTGGTCTTGGTTGGTATTCAGGAGGTGTCAAACTAGTGTAAATAAGATCACTTCAAGGTGATACTTCAGTTAAGGTGTGGCCCAAATAAATCAGGTTGGGCTTTAATCTAGATGATTGGAGTCCTTTATAAGCAGACTGAGAGTCAAATGGAGAGAGAAGACATGGGGAGCAGCCAGAAGCTGAAGGGCATTGTAACTGAAAGATAAAGAAGATGCCACCATGTGTATTGCCATGTGACAGGAAATCCAAGGACCAAGGGTTGCCTGCAGCCAGCACTAGAATTCCACAGTATTCTGAGAGAAATCATCACCTTGCTGACACCTTGATTTTGGACTTCTCCTAGCTTCAAAACCATGATCCAATAAATTTCTGTCAATTAAGCCAATCCACTGTATGGTATTTATTTTAGCATCCGGGAAACTAAAACAGTTTCTCTTAGTATTACCATGCCCTATGATTAAAATTAATGAAAAATGCAATGACCCAACACAGGTAGGATTACTAATGTCCCAGACCCTTCAGGAATGAATGTTGAGATAACCCTACCAGGCAAGAATCACAACCAGCTGAGTGCTTGCTGAGGGTAAAGGAAATATGGAATGAGCTGTGGAAGAAGGTAATTATAAATATAAGCTATGACCATGTGACCAATTGCAGAAATGAACACAGTAATGGTTATGAATATTTTGTCCTTTTTTTGTTATGAATATACTTATAAACATAAGGCTTTAGGAGTTGTATATGTGTGCCAAGTTGACAAAGTGAGGATACTGAAGAGTAATTTCATGTGTTAGCTTGTCTATGCATGTAAAATCAAAAAAGGAAACTGACCTCAGCAATGAAGAGTCTTCTCATCCAATCAGTTGGAAGTGTTGATTTCAGCAGTCAGAAAGAATTTTTATCTCTACTTCAACCAGCTAGCTTCTTCTGGGGAATTCATTGTCACTCTCATTGAGTTCCCAATTTGCAGCCTGCCCTTTGGAATTTGGACTTAACAATCCCCATAGGAACATCATCACAAGACACAATAACCATAATTAATGTCTTAATATTTTATTTACACACATATATGTAAATCCTGTAGGTTTTGTTTCTCTGGAGAACCCTGACTAACGCAGATTTTGGAAATAGGAGTGGGTACTGCTGTCAGCAAAAGCTAATTGATACATGGCTCTTCTCTTCTCTATAATGTATAATGTTTCTAATTGAGAAAATCTCTGTCTATAAATGCTGATGTAATGGATAAGTTCAGAACAAATTCTATTAAAAGGAGAATACTTTCCTTTTTTTTTCCTTTGGTATTAAAATGTGTAACTATTTCAGGCCAAATATTTTCACAAGTAAGTTTTTTTTTGTGATTCAGAGTAACTTTCATTGACAAATATATTCACAGTTCAAAGACTGATGTACAATTTGTTTCTATTTACTGTTCTTTTGAGATTTTTGTCAAATTAGGTTATACAAACTTAAATGTCTTCACAAATGTTTACCATTGCAAGAGAGAATATAAGTTTATCCAATTAAAAATGGAAACTCCATCTTCACTATTTTCACATGTCCCAGGAAATTTGTAATTGGATATGAATGGAATTATTTTAAAGGCTAGGTATTTGATTCAGACAAAAAGGCATGCCTGGGAGGTGGATGTGGCTCAACCAGTTGGACGCTTGCCTACCACATGCGAGGTCCCGGGGCCGGGTCTCAGTGCCTCCTAAAGAAGACGAGCAAATGCCACACCCACTGCAATGACCTAGACGCCACACCTCAGCAACAAGCTAGATGCCGTACCACAAGCCAGAAGATGCCACAGTCTGTGGGGAATAAAAGCAGCTCAGGCATTGGGTCCTCCCTTTCCATGTGGGAGGTCCTGGGTTCAGTTCCCAGTGCCTCTTGGAGAAGTCAAGCAAACAATGAGCAGACAAACCAGAGAACCATCATGGAGGAAAAGGGGGAATAAATAAAGAAATAATAATAAAAATAAATAAATAAATGTTTTTTTTTTTGAAAAAAGGTGTGCCTCACAAAATGATATGGAAATCCATGGTCTGCAGTAATAAATCATCATTTCCAGGAATATCCTCTCACAATGCATACTGTGAGAGTTTGAAATTATTTTATGAATCCCAAAAAGAGAAAGATTATGTTTGTGGGCTGGTCCACTCCTGTGGGTGTGATCAATCTTTTCAAACAGATTATGTCAGTTAGGCATGAGTCAGGTTGAGTCTCTGCTCTCTTGCTGGGTCTGATAAAAAACAGAGAAACATTGGAAAAGAGAGCTTGGCCATGTTTGATGCTGCCATGTGATGAAAAGAAGAGCTCAAGGGGATGAGGCCCTGGGGAGAGATGACCCATTTGTCTGATAGCTTGCAGCTGAAATTGGGAAGAAAGCAGAGCAGCCAAACCTGAGAGAAGTAGCCCAGCAAGAGATAAGCCCTATGCCTGGTTGCCCTCAGCTGAGCTCTGGGAGATGGTACAGCTCAGAGGGGAAGGCAGAGACTAGGCAGAGATCGCCTACCATCTTGCTTCAATATGTGGCAGCTGACTTGGGTGAAAAAGCACCACTTAGGGTGCCTTGAGTTGGACTTTTCATGACCTTGGAATTGTAAGCTTTCCCCCCCAATAAATACACTCTATAAAAGCCAACACATTTTTGGTACTTTGCATTGGCAGCCCTTTCGCAAACTAAAACACTTATTAACCTTTGGGGAGATGTTGATGATATTTCAGCAAATTTTTGTCTTGTTTTCATATGGTCAGGGATATCTTTATTTGCCTATGGTGGATGAAAATATTGACAGATATTTTGTGCAAATTACAAATTCACCATCAACATTTTTGGGGCATGAGAATTCAGAATTCAAAA
This sequence comes from Cabassous unicinctus, assembly GCA_029593785.1. Classification (NCBI taxonomy): domain Eukaryota; kingdom Metazoa; phylum Chordata; class Mammalia; order Cingulata; family Chlamyphoridae; genus Cabassous; species Cabassous unicinctus. The sequence continues at coordinate 12,787 of JAQZBX010019388.1, forward strand.
TTTCAGTACACATAATTTTTGTGTTTTATTTTATTTTGTTCATTTGTCTTCTAGCTCAGGAATGCTAGGGTTTTTAGCAAATTTTTAAAAATAGTGCTACTAAATAACGAAAGAAAATAGATTTTTACCATCAAACAAATGACAAAAATGCTATGCCAAGATTGTTAAATTAGTCCCTATAGGCTATAGAACAGGACTGTTTCAATCTCTATTTCCCCAGTATATTATACCGGTACCTAACCTATAATATCTCATGTTCTCACCTACCTCAGTGATTGGTGACCTGGCAGCTTTGTGTGTCTTAAAATCCATGGCAGGTCTCAGCACGTAGCTAGCTCCTCTACCACTTGCCTAGCCAGGGAAGCAGCAAGGCATGCTTCTCCCTCCACCACCATGGACCAAAGGGCATTGACTGTGCCTAACTCATTCACGTCCCAGTGAACCTCAATTTATTAGTGATGCTTTGTTTGCCCCCTGGAATGGGAGGCCCTGGAAATTCCTGGTAAATAAAGACTGATAGGCTATTACTGGTCATGTTGAAATTTAACCACTCAAACCTGTTCACTGTGCTTGCCCTTCATATATCATGAAAAAAGTCCTTTGCAGGAGCTCAAATACTAGTGGAGTTCTCCTAATACCTTCCTGGCTTATGTTAATGCAACCACAAATAATTTTATTTCAATAAAAATGAAAATCCAGGACAAATGCTGGGAGAAAAGGTATAAGTCAGAAGTGGCCCTAGAATAGGAGAGAGGCGGTAGAGATGAGGGATTTCCTGAACTTCCCAATTTAGCCCACGAGGAACTCAATTGTCTTGTAGCACATGCTGGAAAAGACCATTAGACTTCATCAACTGTAATATATTCAATCAGTTGCCAAAGAGTCCTCCAAATCTCACACATTTTCTGTTGGTATGGAAGGTGGGAGAAAGGGTTGGGGCAAGGGACATCCTTGACATTGATTATTTGTTTTCCAAACATCAGCAACAAGAATACTTTGTGTATTTCCCTCTTGCAGCTTTTATCTCTATGTCCATGTTGGGAAAAAGAAGAGGAGAAAAGAGAAGAGATGGGTACCCATTATATAGTTCTTTCTCAAAATTTTTGGAAGATATTACCAATCAGGTAAAGGCATAAAAATGAAAATGACAATGAATTTAAAATGCTTTATAAAACACTTTATTGCCAACTAACCATTAAAAAATATTTTGTCATCTTTATAAAATGCAAGATTTTATTTCCAAGATAAATAAATAAGTAAATAAATAAATAAGTAAAAGCAGTTTGCATGTTTCCACTCTCTCTCATTACACAATCTGTTGTTCCATCAAAGCCATGAATCGCTGTTAGGTATATGAAGTTACTTTACATCAAGTTTCCCTATAATTACTAACAAAATAAAAAGCAGGGTTCTATTATATGTAATCAGTATGGGAATATGGGAGCTGTAATCTTATTTCTTAGGAACTTGCAAATACATTGCTTATGAAACTTTAGGGATTAGCTTAATACTCTTTTAAGGCAATTTTCTCTTTTCCTGTTCTTGGGTTGCAACTCTAAATTTGTCTTATTCCAATTAGGCAAGACAATACGATCCTAAATTGTAAGGAAGTTCTGAGCATAAGTCAATTTTACTTGTTTTTGGGAAGGGAGGGGAGGTTTAAATAGTTCCCTAACCTCTTTTGGCCTCAATTTCCTCAAATGTAATTTGTAGATAATAATATCTATCTCATAAAGAAGTTGAAAGGATAAATCAGTTGACAGATGTCTTTTCTTAGAATAGTTCTTTCCACATAATAAGTACCCCCATGTTAGCTGTTATAGTGTGGCAGTATATAATCAAAATTTAGTTATTAAAATCTTTTTCCTCTCTATGATCTTAATGATCACTAGGTACCCCCACAATCAGTCAGTGGGGTAGGCTGAGCAGAGATGATTAGACTTTCTTTATATTATGAAACAAATGGTGAATATTCAAATGTCTCCTATAGGATCATAATGTCAGAACTGGAAATAGGTCTTCTGACTCCAAGACCAATCCTTTTGCCATTATACATTTTTGTCTAAGCACTCCCTCACACTCTTAAAAATTATAGGTAATGCTATGCAAGGCACCGTGTTAACAAACTCATGCCTATCTAAGACCATGTGAAACAAGGAATGCCTGTATTGAAGTATTTGAAGAGCTTCTGCTTATGTGTCTTATGTCTGTGGAGTTTACATATTAGATATTTAAACTGAGTAATTTTTAAAAAACACAAACATGCAAACAGACTTTCTCTTAAACTTCAAGGATGACATCATCATATCATGTAATCTCTGGAAAACTACATCATACACTTCTGAGAGAATGGAGGTGAAAACGGCCAGTAACATCTTAATATGGTTGTGAAAATAGGAAGGCTTGACCTCTTAGACACCTTGAAAGGTCTTGGTACTATCAATGATCCCAGACCACACTTAGAGAAGAAATGAAACACACCATCTGCCTTGATAGATGGCTGCTCTGCTACCTCACAGTTTCCCTGCCCTTTAGCAAGAACTTCTCCACACTCTTCCAATTGCCTTTCAGCTTGAACACTAATTTCACACTTAACATCTTCTGAGTGTCTGTACCCTTAGTGTCCACTGATACATTTCCTGCAGGCATAGCTTCCTTTAGATTTAAATGGGAGAGATCAGGCCATAGAAGTTTAAAGCTTTATCAAACTCTCAGCTCAATTCATACACAGCAGGACCTCAAATGAGAAGCAGCTCAGATCTCAGCTAGAGACAGTACCAGAGAACCCTGAGCTGCGAGCCAGCTTTAGAGGCTACAGAGGTCGTCCAGGCCATGCCGGAAGATGAGGTGGCTGCCTTGGATGTGACCAAAGGAGTGGAGGCCACAGAGCAGGTTGTAGAGTTGAGCTGGTCAGGGCAGTGTTTGAGCCAACTGAGACCCATCCAGACACTTCATGAATAATCAACAATGTGTGAAACAGTGGTTGGTTATTTAATGCAGTTTACTTAATGGAATTTCCTTTGTTTTTAGAACATCATGAATGTCAATGAAATGCCCTTTCATTTCACATTTAAGCTATAAAATGTCACCACTATTTCCAGTTTATTAGATGATGTGTTTCTTGAAATATTTTGGTTTCACAAATACCATGCTCTGTTGTTGCATAAGGTCAGAATTATATTCTGCCTGTTTATATTCAGCTTGATAAACTAAATCAATTTTTGGTCTTTAGGAGACCAGAGCTAGAGCTAATAGTTTGGAGTTTCATGTATATAACATTTCCTCATGACAGATCCTTGTACTGACTGATGTGATATCTGTTAAAACATCTCCCGATCACAGGTTTTCACAAAATAATTAATGTAAGATATGTTGATTAATTACTAGGCAACCTTCACTGTAATTCTGAATTATCAACAACTGTTTATTGAATTCCTATTGATCACTGAATCAGTTACTGAGTATAAAACAATAAGTATAAAATGTAGCCTCCAATAGAGCCTCTGGTCTAGATGAGAAAATACATATGAATTCATAAACACTCATGGGCAGATACAGATTGCTACAGCAATATAAGTTAAATGTTAAATGTCAGATAATATAGATGAGAAATATGGGAGGCTAGAGAAGGTGAAAATCTATTTTGTGTCAGCTCAGCTTCACTTTGGGCATGCACCCTTCCCTTCTCAGACATGTGATTTAATGAAAGCCAAACTACCCCCAAGTCTAGTGATGTGAGAATAAAGCCAAGACTGAGGAAAGCAGGATTGAGGTATGCAGAGAGATGTATTCTTGGATCAAGTTATGCCTTAAAGGATTTTCCACTGCTGAACTTTTCAGGCATGGTGATAAATCTTTTATTCTTAAGCCAGTTTGAATTGGGTTCATGGCACTTGCCACTAAAAGAATCCCAATTCACATAGGAGAAGTAGTACTTGAGGACTGAAATGGTCCAAGAAGCCTTCTTGGAAGGATTTGAGCAGAATGCTGAATGCTGTGTAAGACTCAACAAAAAGAGAATGATGAAAAAGGATATCCAAGACAGGGCAAAAACAGAAGAAAGGAAAATAATCCATAATGGGAAGTTTAAAGCCCAATTTAGGTGCTAAATAGGGTTCAACTAAAAATCAGACGTAAAGTTTCGCAAAAAGGGTAAAGAGAGGATTTTGCAAAGGTGTCATTTGGTAGATGGCTTTAGGGACACTCATATTTAAGCAATGGGATTAAAGAACTGAAATCAATGAAAGACACCTACAAAGAAGATACCAAGTAAGAAAAATTGGAGGAAAAATGCATTGTTCCCTAAATTACCATTAGAAAATCAGATATATCAAAATTAAGAATATGTGTGATATCACAAACTGCTTAAAGACGGTTGTCCAGATTCCATTCCTAACATTATTTGAGTTTTCTTCTTGTTGTTTTCACATATATGTTGGCAAAAGTAATATATTAAAGTGTGCTTTTTAAAAGCTAAATTTTACTAAGTCTTACAATGAAAATTAGCTTTCTCTAGTGTTGCCCTTTTGCCTTTTTCCAACCCAGACCTCCAGCACTAGAGAAAAATATGGTCAATTCTTTCTTCCTATATTATGTTCATGTTTTAAAATAATATGTTCATTTGGTTCTGTCTTACATTTTCTATTTTAGATATTATCTATTATCTTCTTGTCAAGTTAGTTGAGGATAGCTCCTTCTAACCACTTCCACTTGCCCTCAAACAGAATTGTATATTGATCTTTAGTCAAGTTATAAACCAGTATTTTCTTGGACAATGTACATGTTTAGGCTATGTTAATATAGTTAACTGCTGAGTCATATAGGGCTGTGACTAACAATCTTTTTTTAAAAATAAAGTACATTTTACTCATCTGCTCCATCAAATATCATGATTTTTAGAAATATAATTTTCCAAATGTTCAAATCTATCAAATGACATAAAATTTTTTTTTCTTTTTTGATGTCCTACTGAAGACCTCCATCCTCTGTTTTCAAGCTCAACTGCTTCTTCAAGCTCCCTATCTTCAACACTGCTTTCAAGGTATCTGATTGTCCCCAAGTACTAAGTCTTTCTTGACTTTGATGGAGTCAATTCACTCTTAGGTTGTCCCTTCTGTATTCTGCTGAGTCAGAGAATGCATTTCCATCTGCTGACTTTTGCAGAGTTATGTTGAAGTCTCATTAGGCTTTGAATAAATTGACTTTTAATTTCTTTTCCTTTTAAACTTCTTTACTATATTTAAGTTTTAAGTAGGAGAGGAGATAACTACAGGTGGTCAAATTATCTTGATGATTTGGAAATTTTCCCTATTCACTTTTGTCTTTTTTGTTCCTATCACAGTCTTCCTGAATTTGATATTCCATATTCTCTTTGTTAATAAGTCACTCTGTGGTATTTAGTATTGTCTCCATATGAAATCATTTTTGCCTCTTATATTCACTAATCACATACTCCAGAAGTCCCCATATCTCCTCAATTTTTATTAAGGATTATACATAATTCAGAAATGATTTTTAGGTCCGATGTTTCTGGTGAAAGATTTTAGTAACAGCTCGGACTCGCTTTATAGTCACGTATGAGGATACATCAATCACTCTGAAAACTGATTTTAGAATGATGCCTATACTTTAAGAATCTCCTTAAAAATCTGTGGACTGCAAAATTCACTAGTGCTTGGCTAAGTAAAACAGCCTTGGCTCTTTACTACCTACCCTGGATGACTCTGGGATTTTGCAACTTTAGCTGCTGGCATTTTGAAACATGAAAACTTGAGGAATAGTAAGTTCCAAAGCATTGTGTAGTTTCCTTAATGCTCCCACTCAACCAGATAGATCCATTGTCAGTCAGCTAGAAATGGCAACCCAGATTGGATAGAATAGGTATTTATTTCATGCACAGACCTGCTGTGGGCCAGAAATGGAAGTTTTAGGAAAATCCTTCCATACATTTTCCCAAACACCCTTTTAAAACTTGTTTTCTTCTTACAATTAAGAAAAACAACAACAACAACAACAAAAGCCTTACACCTAATTTAATTATTGTCTAATGTAAAATTTATAGGTCTGTGGCTTAGTTTAATGGCTAATTATGGTTTTGCATATCTTTATTAAGTGATAGAAATCTGATTGATTTGTTCTTATCCTGCATATACTTTATTTTGAGGTCTTGCAAAATACTTTTGAAAATTATATATGTTCTATCTAGCAATACCTATTGGAGCTCTATCATAAGGGGCTGCAGGCATAGAGGGAGAGGTATTTACATATTAAATTCATGGATGCCTGTTTTAATTTAAAAATCTTGGGATAGAAATTATTCTATATATTGCCATTTCAAGTCAAGATTGAATAAATGGGTTGCCTCAGCTAATTTTTATTGTAATACTAAGAGTCAAGATAACTAAATTGTTTTATATTGTTTTATATTTTTTTCACATTGATGGACCAAAAAACAAGATGGAATGACCCAAGTTTTTATGCTAAAATGAAGGTGTGTTTTGTTCTTCGTTACATTATTAATGTGTAGATCATCTTCAAATCATCTTCATTAATTTACTTTAAACTGTGTTTCTCCTGTTTTCTTGATATGCATTGATTATAGCAATACCTGAACTCTTTTATATAAACCCCAAACAATATATTGTTTATCTCCTCCAATTATGAATTACGAGTGCTTTCATTTTCTAGGCTGCTCAATCAAATACAATGCAATGGTTCATCTTAAGCAATGGGAATTTATTTGCTCACAGTTTGAACCTGGGAAAAAGTCCAGATCAAGACATCATCAAGACAATGCTTTCTTTCCAAAGACTGTGGCATTCTGGGGTTTGCTGCCGGTGACCCTTGGTCATTAGTTTGTCTCATGGTATGGCAAATGGTGGCATCTCCTGTTCTCTCCTTTCTTCTCCAGACTCTGTTGATTTCTGCTTCTGGCTGCTCTTTCTGTGGTTTTCTGTCTCTCTGTATCTGAATTTCATTCTGTTTATAAAGGACTCCAGTAATAGTGTTGCCAGATTTTCTCTAAGTTCTTGGCTAAACTACAAGAAACAAATTTCAAGAGCAAGCAAGGTTAGCTGGGCCAGTAATTTATTAAGGAACAGAGAGAAGAGAAATGGGAGTAAATGACAGATCAAGGGTCCCAGGTAGAGAGGAAGAGGCTGAAAAATGATAAAGAAGGCTGATTTACAGATTACTATTCCCCATTACAGATTACAAATGCCCAGGTTTTACTTGTGTGCTATTCCAGGCAGGGGGAAAAGGCAAGAGCAAGGGGAAGAAGGCAAGAGCAAGGGCTGGTTCGGCTTTGCGCTTGAGTTTTGAACCATTAATTATTCCTCCCTTTTGGTAATGACAGGGGAGGTGTCCCAGCTGTTTGCTGTTTTGATTGATTATACCACCCATCAATTCCCTGGGAGGGCCCAATGATAAGGCTCCCTGGAGAATATCTGAGGGTTCTCCTGGCTTCTGGAGGAATCTCGTTCTGAATGGGATTTCTCACAAGTGTGTTCCATCAGCCATCTTGGGGGTACCAATGGTCACGTGTTCAATGGCAGCAGTTTTTCTGCCAGGTTCCAGATCCATCTCTTTATTCCCTAACTAGCCTGCCTCAATAACATTAAAAGCCATCCTAGGCCACACCTTAACTGAAGTAAGCTCATCAAAAGGTCCTAATTACAATGGGTTCAAACCAACAGGAATAGATTAGATTTAAGAATATGTTTTTCTAGGGTATGTACTGCTTCAAACCACCAACAATGTGTTACTACTTTGGTAAAATCAATGGAATCTTTATAACCAATTGAAACGTTATTTATAGCATGGCTTTTTCTTGAAAAATTATAAATTCTTAGTTTAAGATTACAACATTGTTAATTTACTAAATCTTCACAGTACTTAGTGCAGTTCATTATCATAATTCATCATGGGACATTTCAGTTAATCTAAAACATGCTATAACTGAAAAGTTCAAATTATTATGCCAAGTTCTGAATTTCTCAACAAGAATTTCAGCTTCAGCAAAATAAATTTCAGGGTAATATATGAGTATAAGTTAATAATTTAGTCTGTCATCTGGAATTTTTTATGTTTGGTGTTAAATATTTACATACTTGGATAAATCCAAATCAGAGTCTATTTTTTTTAACTTTACATGGAAATATTTCATTAAATAGCTTGCAGATTTTGGCCTTCTAAGGTGAATTCTCAGGTCCACTATTAAGAATTAAGATGAGATTGGAACTGCCTTGTCTCTTCCATTTCTATTTTGGTTGCAAAAAAAAAAAAAAAAATCTTAAAAAAAGAGTTCTTCCCAGTTACTGAAGCTGAACAATTACTTTATTTCCACCTCAGTGGAGCTTCTTTTAGGAGGTTGAAACACCTGCTATGCATACATTATGTAAAACACATACCAATCATTTAGAATGAAAGTTTGAATATAAATGTCAGGCATTACTGAAGCCTGTTTTGTAATGTGCTTATGTATCATTTTCATTGTTTTACTGTTTGATCGCTCCAGAGGCAGGCAGGTATGTAGTGTGTGTATGTGTGTGTGTGTGTGTGTGTGTGTGTAATTAATGAGAGGAAATAACAACATAGTTAATTATTTACCTGTGTTAACACTACTTGACCCCAATATTACAGAAATGATGCAGTTAAGTTTCCCATCTTTGTATTGCTGCTACATTTTCTAAGTATCTGCATTTACTCACCCAAGCTTTTAATTTCCTTTTACTTCTTCTTACATGATGAGGTGTAAAGTGTATCTACCCAATGTAAGGAAATGCAGGGGTATTCCATAAACTTCAACTCAAATAAAAAAGGTGGGACTAAGGAAAAGGAAAAGCTAAAGAAAGTGAAAATTTACCACCTGCCAATGCTTACCTACTTGATGCATTTCAGCTTCGATCTTGAGCAATTTAACTATCTTAACCATATCTTTGGGGTTGATATTTATACATGCCTTCATCTTTCTCATCTTCTATATCTTGTCTTGTTGTTGTTTAAAAAAAAAAATAGAGGGTATATACTCTCTATGTTCTAAACAATCTGTTTCAGTCTGAGTTACAATCTCACCACTTTGCAGAAAGTACTACCACAGACTTTAACAATCTTAAGAGGTAGTTTCATTTTTTCAGTCCTCATTAAAGTCCTCTTTCTTTAAACATAATTTTCCCTCGGCTTTTGTGACACCATATTCTCCTAGTTTTCCTCTAGCTTCTCCACTTCCTCATCCCTGGTGTCATCCATCTTTACCTAATCATCAAATAGTAGTGCTCATTAGAGTTTGGTATTTTCTTCCTCTAAGTCTGAAACTTTTCAAAGAAATTGTCCCATTTTCCACAGCTTCCTTGTCTTCCTTTATACTTCTAATGGCATGCACTGACTTCCTGAATATCCATACTTATATGTTCAAATGCTTGCTTGACATAGCCACAATTTTTCTAAAGTCACCTCCAACTAAACCCATCCCAAAATTAGCCTCTGAACCCCCATCTCCAATGTTTATAGTCCAACAAATGGCATCACCAACCTTTCAATGAAGAAATTCAGAAAGACTAGAAATTGTCCTAGATACTGTTCTCTTCCTTACTCTTCTTATCTAATTGATTATAAAGCTCTAATTAAAAAATATCTTTAGAATATTTCAACTTCTTTCTGTATGTTTCATTCTTTTTTTGATTCATGTTATTATTAGCTTTTAGCTAGACTACTGCAATAATCAACTACCTGCTTTCCCTGAACCCACTTTTGCTTCCTTCCTCCAAATTAGTTTTGCATACACTCACAGGTAGTACATTTTTATAAAATATGATTCCAAAAGCAATGGACAATCAGTTCAGTAATTTTTAAGGTATAGTACTGTAGTCGGATCTGTGCTAGAAAATTAATCTGGCAGCAATGAAGAAGCTCAGTTGAAGAAAAACTCTGGGTTTAGGGTGTTCAGCCAATGTAAATGGCCTGAGATTAGTAAATGGTAATATAAGTGGAAAACAGGGTTAGGTAAATAAAGAATCTACACTTCTGTGCTTGATGGCTGATAGGATGTAATGATGAAAGGGAGGTCAGGCAATCTGAAGAAGCTGAAGGATCAACTGTCTCTTGTTAAAAATTATTCTTGATTAGATTTAATGCATCTTTCTTTAGAGATGTCTAAGAAAATTGTTATACACTAATTCTCATCAATTAACTATTATGTATATAATTACACACATATAAGTGCACATATATACAGATATATATATATATATATTTGTATACATATGTATAAACCCACACATATACATAACCTATATGTTAGATCCTGACAGGGTAATTTATTTTATTTCATCTTCTTCAGTCATCTAATGCTTTCTAGGAATATTTTGCATTGGAGAAATGTAGCTCAGAGACTAACTGGCACATAATTTCATACCAGATTAAATACCATTATCTTGAAATAATTTTCTTTACCAGACTGTGAACTGTTTCATGCAATCCAAGTTTATTAATTTTTTCATATCTTTTTTGTCTGATGATAGCTATAATAACAGAGCCTAAAGTCAGAAACTGTAAGTTTAATTTATTTTCCAAGCTCAGAAATTGCCATATTATCCTTAGTATGTCATTTGGCATAAATTAGCACCTTAAACATCCACATCTGTAAAAAAAATATGTTTGAATTTCTAACATTAATGAAATCAAATGAGAGCAATCTTCATTTCTATGACATAGTAATAGTTAAGCTAGAAACTGAAAATGACACACATTTTGACCCTTCTGTTACCTCTTTTTTTATATATATTGTTACCAATGATAACATTCCAAACTTGTTAATGATTGTGTGAACTCTTCTCATTTGTTATCATTTACCAAGAGGGTTAATCATAAATGTAAGTAATCTAATTTATTTATCTCATTGTATTAGCATTTACCTTAAAAAAAAGTGTAGAATAAAACCTTAGAAATGTAAATATTTCATTAGGAATAAACACTTTGTAAGAGTGTAATAAATATTTCTTCATTCCAATAACTGTTTTATGTATTATTTTTGAGAAAAATCTAAATAAGAGAAAAAAGCAACACTCATAAAAATAGATTTTTTTCTTATCTAACAGGGTTCACTTGTTTTTCTACCCTAAATCTTTTTTCTTTACTTTCCTTACTGGCTATAGACATAATAATAAAATGAGGTCATCATATGAGAATATTTTAAATTATTTCTTTCTTTATATCTATATTATATATATAATTTTATTTTATATTATATTTATATTTTGTATTATATTTATTTAATTATATTCAGGAAAATATTTTCCTACCTAACTCAATACAAACTGATTGAGCATGTTTTTCATTTGAAACTTAACTTTTCCTTAAATGGCATAATGGAAAGGTGATGAGCTCTGACTTTTATTTATAACACCATTCTATTTTATATTACTCAAAGGCAGTAATATAATTACTAAATACAATTAGAATGGGTAGATTTTTTTTTTCTCTGTCCATGTCTTAGAAATATGACAAATATTAAGGCACAAAAATATATAAAATATAAAAGCTAAGAACCCACTTCATGAAGACAGATTTTTGAATTTGAACTTCAATTCCTCCACTAAGTAGATACAAAATCATGGGAAATTTCCTTTTCCTTTTTCAATGTTTGTGTCTCCGTGTCTAAACTGGAAATAATTACGTTTCTATCACAGGACTTTGTGAGTTTGTGGCAATCCATGCAAAATACCTGGCAATCATCAAATTTTCTTTAAAACAGTGGTATCTATACATACATATAAAAGTTTTTGAAGACTTCATTAAAGACTTTCCTGAAGGACATAGAGTTAAATAAGGGTATTTGGTCTCATGGAATCTGTGGCATATATGACTATGCATTTTCTGCCTCAACCCTTCCAATTCTTTACCCTTCCAGTAGCAGCAACATTCCATTGCTAAATAGTTAAAAGTCAAGTCTTGGGAACTGGTTGTGAACTCGTGACTGATTAATAAGCCTTGTACCATAAATACTCGACCCTTTCTAGAAGCCTGTAAGAATATCTGTTCCATTGAGTTATGATCATATCAATAGATCCCCCATAGTTATTTTAATTTGTGACTTCTGCCATTGTAAAGCTTATCTGCCAGAACACTGCGTTCTTTAGAAGTCTTGCTGCCCTTCACATGCCTTCTCCATCTGCACATAAACATGCATTATAAAGGACTCCTCTCATTTGTGGTGAGTCATGGATGCTCGAGCTCAGAACTGTCATTTTTCCTCCTGCTGCCCCCTAATAAGCCCCCTAATAAATGCTCATTTACTCATAAAGCTGGACTTCTCTGAGTTGCTCTTCAGGCTGATGTATCCCTCTCTGTTTGGCAGGAAGCTGTCATTCTGTACAGTTACTCACTATACTCAGAGCAGAATCTTACTTCATAATAGGGAAAATGAGCATTTTGAGTGTTGCTCCCTTACCACTCCTCAAATATCCACAAGTATCCCCAAGTCATTCCAGCCAATATTTAATCTAATGCTAATGATTTTCAAACTTCTTTACTTATGAATTCTATTAAATAAAAGATTTATTTACATAAGAGTTTATATAAATCTTATACACTATATACACTTTTAAGCAGGTCACAATATTTTTTCATTAGTATTAATAGTTGCAAAAATTTTAATTTGATATTGGCATTTGAAGATAAAGCGGTCATATCACTCCTTTAAATGTGTCCAGTGGAATAAACATAGTTAAAAATTTGATACCCACTATTATCTCTAAGAGAATACAACAATAAGGTTTCATTTAACAATGAGATAGTTTACTTTCTTTTTCTCCTTAAGCCCATTTCTTTCCACTCCCAAAATTTAATTTTTTTCATAAAGTGACATATTTGAGATAGAAAGATTTTAATTTACAGTTTATTTTCTGAGTCCACAAGCCTCTCAAAATTGTGAAAATTCATTTTTGGAATAAGTCATTATTAAAATAATTATGAGTATCTGTATTAGTGAGGGTTCTCAAGGGAAACAGAACCAACAGGATATAAATATATATAGTAAGATTTATTTTAAGGAATCGACTCAAATGATTGATTGTGTTGGCTGACAAGTCTAAATTCTTAGGCAGGCCAGAGGCTGAAAATTCAAGTGAGAGTGATATTGAAGTTTTTTTTTAATTTTTAATTTTTATTTTTAAGGAAGCTTTAGATTACATAAATGTTACATAAAAAATATAGGGGATTCCTGTATGCTCCACCCCCTCCCTTTCCCACACTTTCCCATATTAAAAGCAACATTCATTAGTGTGGTACATTTGCTAAAACTTATGAACACATCTGAAACATTGCTATTACTGTGGAGTATAGTTTACATTATAGTTTACACTCTATCCCACACAATTTTGTGGGTTATGACAAAATATATAATGGCCTGTCATGACCTGTTCATGATCTTGATTTCTTGAGTCTGAATCCCTCAGGCTGGAAACTCAAAAAGTGGTGGGGGACTTGATATTAAGGCAGAATTCTTTCTGATCCCTGAAACTCTAAGTTCTTGTTACCAAGTCCTTTAACAGATTGGATAAGGTGAACGCACAATATGGAAGGCAATCCCTTTATTTAAGGTCAACTGATTGAATATGCTGACCCATTTATGGACTATATCCACAATAACAACTAGGTCACTGTTTGACCAAACAACTGGACATCATAACCCAGCCAAGGTGACATATAAAACTAATAATCAAATTACAATGATTAATACAATGAATATACTACATATTTTCATAAATGATTTAACACAAGAAGGTATTTTATTGGAAATATATCTCTTTATGAGATATATAGGACATTTTTTTCTATTAGATTCAATATCTATTACTGAATGGCTTATTGTTAAAATGAGACAGGATTTATCAGAAATTCTAATTTTTTTTGTTATTGCCCATCTTTATAGATGTTGAAATGGGTGTTGAAATACCTTGTTCACATAAATAAGTAGATTGAAATAAGATTTTTACCCTAGTAATGTTATTCAGTTCTTAAAATTCTTTCATGACCTACCCAAAAGTCCCATACTAATTATTCAACAAAAATTGTTTTTCAATGACCTATTCATTTGACAATTCAAATAGGCTTTCCTTTAATTTTGTTGAAAACTGAGAATTGAAAAACACTTACATTTCAAATTATTTCTTATCCTGTTTGTAAAATTCTTCACTTTTCAAAACCAATAACAACATTTTAATTCACACTTTTGGTGGTGCCCTGGAAGCTTATGACACCGTGACAATCACCACTATAAGTTTAGTGATGGGTGAGTGATAATATACTTTGAAAAGCTTGAGAAGATTATTTTAGGGTGATAAGGAATTAGAACCTGAAGCTCCATCAAAAGCTCTTACTCAGGATATCACATTTAGGGAAGATTTTGTATAAAAGATGAAATTCCTTACTTGGAAATTAATTTCCGTAAACTATCTGTGCTCTTGTACCCTTGATTAATTCCAGATACCTCCATGAACACCCACAACTCAGGTGGTGGACCAAAGATCTAAAGAACAGCAAAGTACTAGCTCCACAATGGGTCTCTTGGCTGCGCCTTCTAGATTTACATTCCTAAGCTCCTTCCTAAGTAGAAAATCTGGAGTCTTAACTGGGTGCTTAAAAAAAGATTAAAGTTTTTAAAAGCAACTTTATGTTTTTAAAAATCTTATCTAAAATGTGTTAAGGCTGTTCTTCTTTATCAAGGCTGGATATTCTCTTGGGGTATAGTCTCTTTGTGTACAGAACAGCTTCTTATTTTAATTTCCTACATAATTTAAAACTTGATGAATTGATTTCATTAGCACATTAAATCTGCATAGCACTTACATTGCCCATTTCTCTTAACTCAAACTAGAGTAAAAAAAAATTTCCTCTGTTGTTGTTTGAGATTTCATTTGGGTAGATTGGGTTCTGACTGATTGCTTGCTCTTCATTACCTCATCACAAGTTGCATTGATTAAGATTAAAGTAGCTACACTTCTTACATCTTTTAAACATCTTATTTAAAGCTTATTTCAAACTTTTATTCATTTCAGAAATTGTGCATTATACATACTTGAAAATAGTTTCCAAAAATTCTTTTAGCCTATAATGTATTCACTAGCTCTTGATTTTCACCTTGCCCACCGTATGCTCCTTTCATCTAGGGCCATTTTTAAACGTCAGCTGTAATCTTTACCATCAGGTGATAGTTGCATAGAATTGATAAAAGCAAAGATCCATGGTCTATGTCTTTATGAAAGAGGTGGGTTGCCTTCTTTCTATGCCTGCACTGCAACCTTTATCAGATTATGCAGCTCTCCATTCAAATGGACATCTTTCAACAAAAGGGGCAGGTAGTAAGTTAATCACCGCAGGTCCAAGACCTTCCCTGAAAATGAAATTGAAAAGAAATGCTTTAACTGATGGGGTAAGTAGATTCTGATGCTTTGCATACACAGTGTTTTTTAAAATCATAATATATTTATCCTAAAATCTTCAAACACTCATATAATATCTTACAGAAAATATCCATATCAGTGACAATATGTATAACTGAATTTTTAATTCCCATTTCTATTTTAAAATAATAATCAACAATAAACAGGATATACATAGCATTTATATACTCCATCATCTGAGCTAAAGCACTTTCCCAACATTATTGTGTTTAATCATCACTAGCGCTCGAGGCATGCCTTTTTTATTGACATTTCACAGAAGAAGAAACTGAGGCTTGGAAGATACAGATAAATCCAGAATTGAAACCCTGATTTACGTGAATATAAGATCTGTTTTCAAAGCACTTAACAATCTCTCTGACAAAGAAACAATGTTTATTCTTTTCAGACAAGTATTCAAAAGGGATCCAAAATAGAAAGAGGGAAAGGTAAAATGGCAGATGTAATTAAAGTGAGCATGCTCAAATTTTTCCTTGCCATGTTTATTTTTTTTTATTTATTTACTTCCTTTTTTGAGGGGGGGGGGATAAGGACAACAATTTCTTTCTTCAGTTGGTAACTTTGTTACTAGTATCAAGGATAACAAGGTCAGGGAAACAGCTCTTGTTATCCCATCTAAATAAACTAAATCAAAATTTAGTTTAGTGGTGATTCGATAAGATATAAAACTTTAGATTGGCCCTGATAGAAGGGATGAAAAAATGCATATCTCTGAAAACAAAAGTAACAACAGAGAGTAAATATTGAAATGTATCTATTCTTAAGAACCATCCTACCCTCGTTAATTTGTTTATTAGCTGTCAGTGACAATTCTTTTAAACAAATTTTTGAAGGGCAGTTATTACCAAATCCACGTGCTTATTTAAAGTAGGATTTGGAGCAGCCTCTCTTATGTTCTAAGAGCTATAAGTTTCTCTGGCTGTGCCGAAGTTGGTGGATCAGTAGAAGCATCTGGCAGCAAGGTGAGGACTCTATAAGCATATAAGAGGAGCTTCAGGAGCAGGGAAGAGGCTTTTATAAGACTTTTAATACATGTGTTGTCTTTGATAATGATAAAAGAGGCTAATATCAATGTACTGGGACAAGATTTTTTAAAGTAATGTTTCCACAATTTGTTAATCTGCCTTTTGTCTGATTTTATTTTATTTACTTTATTTTTTTACTTTAGTATTAATAAGTTTTCATTTATTTATTGTATTATCCCAGGGAAAGGAGGGGAATGGAAAAGGGTCAGCATGTTTTACAAAATTATAGCAGAAGGTAAAGGAAGCACCCAGTACAAAATCAACCATAAAATAAACATACCCCAGTGATGGGGTCATCAAAGCCCAAGGGGGCTCAGTCTCCTGCAATTCAGGAATGAGGAGAAAGAATATGGAAAGAACAGAGAGTACACACTTTCCTACCCTCCTTTCCTTCCCATAAATTCAAGATTCTACACAAAGCTTTGGTTTCTAGTAGTAAACATGGAGTTACATTCTTCCATCTCTTATTAAACAATCTTGTGGCCACTTTGACATAAGTTTCTTGCACCTGTATAAAAGTTCCTGAGTGATTTGGATATACATTCATCTTCCCTTTCTTGATCTCTCACTCCCACTTTCTACATGGAAACCAACCACTGCCCATTGTTTCTCTCTAGCCTAGGATTGATGATTAAGTAAATTTGGTCAACACAAACACAACAGTGTTAATCTTTTGGCTTGAATCCCATCAAGGAATGGTCTTTACTCAGAAGGGTGGGAATGAGGGATGGAGTGTCCTTAGATTCTTCAGTTTTTTTGTACAAATTATTGAAGAGTTGGGGAGATAACACCCAAAATTAATGTATGAGGGGTTGGGGAAGTGGAACTGGAGAGGGGTGATGGGATAGTTTTCAGGACAGAGGATCTTGCCCAAAATAGGAAATAGGGGAATGGGAACACAAAGGATGGTTGGAGATTCCTGCTTACAAAGATGGTAAGCAGTCATGTTTCAGATCCTTTTGCCTAGTGCAGAATCTTCTGTCAAAGATGTTTGGCTATTTTTCTTTCAACACAAAAAAGTGGTTTTTAAACAATAAAAACCCCAAAAGCACATGGAGAAAAACCAACACATTATATTTATACCAACTAGGCTACCTAGCAATCACCAAACCAGTATCTCATAAAGTTCTACAAAGCCCAGACAAAAGCAACAAGTAGAGGGTGAGAACATTTGTGGGAGACAAGAACCCAGGATCAGAGGTACATCACCCAATGCATTCTATTGCATTTGCCCAGGCACCTGTTATTTTATATTTTGAGTTTGAAATAAAGTTTTTTAAAAAGAAGATGAGAGACTGACTTTGTGGAACTTCATTGACACAGAAACACAACCAGCAACACATTTTGTCAGAGCCCCTTCTTCATCAAAAGCATCTAACTCCATTTAATCAGTATTTGCCAAGTATCATGTAAGGCTAAGATATAAGAAATGCCCCTGCCCTCTTAACATATGATCTGAGGCAGAGACTATTTACAAAGACAATCATTTTTTTTTACACTTTTTTTTTTTGAGGTACTGGGGGCTGGAGAATGAAACCGGGACCCTGTATGTGGGAAGACAGCACTTAACCACCAAGCCACATTGGCTCTCCGACATTTTACATACAGCTATTTTATTGTTTATCAAAATCTTTAAACCAATATTCTTTGTGTAATAATATTTTATATAAATTATGAGATAAAGATTTCTAGTTAAAGTATATCTAGTATTTCTTTCCCAAAGCAACTTGCTCCTAATTCATTATCCCTTTTCAAAAATGATCTGATAATAAAATATTACAGTTGTTTCATGGTGAGCTTATGGTTCCAAAGATCAGGTCACAGTCATACTTAATTCAGGATCAGACACAAAATAGAAACTTCTAGCATCCAGGATAAGATTGTATGCATATGTATACTCTGATTTTTTAATTAATTATTACTCTGATTTTTAATAAATTATCAGCTCATCTGCTTTATTGATAACTAAAAATTGTTAGTCATTAACTGATTTTTCTCAGGAAAGAAACATCAATTATATTAAAAACTTGCTCCGTAGTTCAAGAGCTAGGTGAGGTATGATTTAGCTCCATCATTAACAGTTAGGTTTATAGATACTTAAAAAGATACATAAAACATGTAATATTGATGGATCCAGGAATTAAATCCAGGCATGTTTGAATTTAAAAACTTATTCTTCTAACCTGCACTATAATTTACTCTTTTATTAATTAATCTGTAATAGAGAAATGTGGGGGATTAGAATTATTGTTATATAAAGATGCTTTCTGTATATTGATAGGTAATGAGGTGTATCCTAGTACGTTGCTGCTACCTGATCACTATGTCCAATAGTTTCACTATGTACCTATCATAAAAATCTACATGTATCCATTTATCTCACCTTCTAATTTTGTTCATACTCATGAATGTTTCAAGATCTTATTGAAAAGAAAAAAAAAAGTTATTTTAACTCAGAATGCTACATTAATGCAGAGCACCATTATGTACATGATAATCCTTTTCTGCACACCCATAATCTTTTTTGAGCATTGAGTATCCCTCAAAGTTAAAGGGAGTTTCATGCACAGATGAGATGGATGGCTCTGTGGAGAAATTAAATATTAGGATGATTATTAATTTTGGCCCAAATATTCACACTATATTTCTAGGGGACTGCTGAGCCAAAACCTCAGTTTTCAGAGGGTTGAAGTTCAACCAGAGCAAGAAATTCATTATATACATGCTCAATCACCAAATTCACATCTTGGCAGAATAATGAGATTTCACAATTCAAAAAGATATTGCATACCAAGTACAATTTTAAATTTATTCCAGAAACCTTTACCTCAGTAGTGTAATAATGTTACCTAGTGAGTGATTGGAACTAAAAAGATTTAATATGCTGACTTTAGTTTTACTTTTGAAGGCAAATAATTTACATCACTTGTCTTCAATTATGTAAGTCTTCTAAGCACAGTGTTTCTTCAGTAAGTTGTCTCTAAGAAAGAGAATAAACTAAAAGTTAAATTTGGCCTAAAAACTCTGTGTTGTGGAACCACACTGGCTAATAGAAAAAATAAAATCTTAAAATTTTAAAAATATTTGATATTATTAAGAAAAAGAAGGGTCTTGCATTATCAACACTCTTTTAAAGACCTAAAAACCTTGTGCTTTTATACTCCATTGCCATTTTGAACTTGTAGGAATCTGAAGATTAAACATGGCATATATCCTGTAAAACAAACAAAATCCTTCAAGATTGTTTTTCAACCATTGAAGTTGGAAGCCAATTGTTCAAACAGTGGTATGAAGAAATTAAACATGACCTGAAGCACGAGAGAACAACGCTAGAATGTAAACAAAATTCTTTATGCTACACCAACTTTGCAATGAGTGATTCAAAGGAGAAAAGTTACAGAGCAGAACATGGTTGCTATGAAATTCCAGATTATACCAGTGAGGGAGAAATGCTGGGAGTTTATAATTTCCTTTGAACAGAATCAACTTGACTTTTTTTCTATTTTTTGAATTGCTGTGTTTAAACATATACATAATTTACGTAAAGGTTTTTATGACTTTTTCCATAAAAAATCAAAACATAGGTAAATTATAAAGCATTTACTAATTTTCTAAAAGACTTGAAAGCTTTTTAATAATTATTTATTAAAGTATGGAGTTTTCTGTAGTTTTTATATTTATACAATTACAATATTCATCCAATTGATGTTGTTGCTAATGTAACAAGCACAGCAAAATCGAAAAAAGAGATGTGATGAAACAAATGCTGGCACACTCACATAAAGGTTTTTTGGCCAAAAAACATTATACAAATAAAATGAGATTATATACAATTTGTGAACAGGTCATCTTTTTTCAGACAGGTACTAACTGTTGTAAAATATCTGCTTTCCACAGTGTATATTTGCTTTCACTGCCAATAAGACTGAAACCCAAATATTGCTAATCATTTTCCCCATCCATCCATTATTGCAATGTATTACCTAATTCTTACATAATTACAACTTCTTCTTGAAGCAGTTAGAATAAATTTTAAGAGACCAGTCTTTATTATTTCCTTAATTCTTAAGAAACCCCCAATTCTTCCTTTTGGTATCAAATGACTTCCACAATTCTCCTTCAGCTTTCCATCTCTGCACAAAATTAGAAATGGAAAAGGACCCTGGAGGACAATTTCCTTTATTTACCTCTGGTTCGTATCTTTTCCATTCTACAGAGATGGTAAGCTAATTGATCCCCAAGTTTTCCCATCTGTGGTTTTCTAATATTTCCAAATTAAAAATCCTGGCTTTTTCTTTTATAATATAAGTTAATGTTTTTAAATAGATTTTGATATGCAAATATAAGGCAGATGTTGAATTTCATATCAGGAAATCTGTGATATCTTTAAATCCCTTAACTTTTTTCATTATGGAATTGAATCCCAGGTGTAATAGTCATAAATGTAGCTGAAGATCCTTCTTTTAATTTAGAAGAATGTGTTTATTTTGTTTCCCCTGTTGAATGTTGGCTAGATAGACGGGATATTGTAGTTTATCTTATACAGGGTGACAGCTGTGAAAATTTAGTT